>JBAMJR010000013.1:267500-390000 GCA_038501785.1 Myoxocephalus aenaeus
AGTTAAAAATCGGACTAAAACCGGGGGGGCGGGTCGGATGCGTCATGTGCAGAGCCGATGATCTGTGGGTGCATTCGCTGCAACGCATCTGTGCCAAGGACGCAAATCGGCGCACGGACGAGCGCACGGCCCGATTTTTGCTCTGGGCTCTCGGACTACAATGTGGCGGCTGGAATGTTAATAAGTCAAAGCGCTCGACTCCCACGCGCGTCCAGGCGGAGTTTGACACACAGTTTCTGTCACACAGAGTTCGCTGCAAACGGGACGACGCGGACGCGCCGACTGAGGCGGGGAAGAAATGTGTCCGCCCACGCAGGGAAAACGTTGAGGGAAAGGTTGACCGCATGCAGCTCAGCTCTCTGGTTTCAAGGAACATGCAAAACCAGATTATATAAAATAGGGCTGCACCCTCAATGAGGATTAGTGGATTTAGTCGACTCAGATTTCGACGGTGGATTAGTCTTCTTTTATACATTTTTTTTAATGCTGAATGGCACTTGTGACGCTTATGAGACCATATCTGGCAAACAGGATATTTAAAGTGGTGCTTTGGTGTTATTCTTTGTGGAGAAACTCAGTTTTATAATTTAGACAGAGAGAGGTAGGACATCCTAGAGAATAACGGGACTCGTAAAACTTAACCCAAGTCGTATCTTACAGCCAATTAAAAGGCCCAGACAGCAACCTCTCATATCTTGTTGGTATATTGCACTGATTTCTACATCTTTGTTGCATTGCTTTGGAGTCTTCAAAGCAGAGGATATTAGTTGCTGACACTGGTTTTCACTGGTCAGGATACAGCAGATTACTTTGCACTTTTCTTCTGTTGCAAAACAAGAGTTGATCATAAAAATGCATTTATTTACACTACACTTTGCAAGAATGTATTTCTTTGGTTCCTCTCATGTTATTCTTGCCTCTGCGTTGCAATTATTGGCATTATTCATTCATTTGT
Source organism: Myoxocephalus aenaeus (assembly GCA_038501785.1). Lineage (NCBI taxonomy): Eukaryota > Metazoa > Chordata > Actinopteri > Perciformes > Cottidae > Myoxocephalus > Myoxocephalus aenaeus. The sequence goes on from JBAMJR010000013.1 coordinate 268,456, forward strand.
AAATGTATCTATCAATGGTTAATCCAGTGCTTCACAACCTTTTTGAGCAATATCTACTTTCTTCATTTGACTAAGTGTTGCTCACTTCTGTCATCAACCAATCCCTTCTATCTCCTTTAAAGCAAATCTCAGTCACGACAAAGGCAACCATTAAAACCACTTCAGCGCCGCATCCTCTCCCCAAAAATGACAAATCCAGCTTGTGTGCACCCACCCATGTCATCTGGGGGCTCATTAACAATGACACAGCAGAGGGAAGACTTTTAAGAATGTTCCTCCCTTTTCCTCCCCCTCCTCTTATCTTTCTTCTGTGTCGTTACTTTACTCTCTCTCTCTCTCAACACACAAACAGGAAGCCCAGACGCAGCAGCACCGTTTCTCTACTCACATTGTAAGCAGCGATGATCAGCTGAATCACATTCTTAGAGTCCTGGTCCAGGATTTCCACTGTAGTTCCAGGAATGAGGGCTGTGAAATTCTTTTTAAGGGCAGAAATAAAAGAGGATTAGTTACCTAAATATATGACGGACTGAAGAAGTATGCATGTGCCGAAATTTCAGGATAATGCGACGAACGCTTCAGTCAGGAAACGAAACCAAATCAAAGTTTTAAACTTGAGATATTTCATCAAAATCATCCATCATTGAAATATTCCATCAAAAATAAACCTGTTGCTGTAAAAAAAAAAAAAACATAATATTCTGCGATCCTCAGGTTTATATAATGAAATTATGATATAACAAAATTGTGTTTGTATTTGAGTTTTCTCTACTTTTAACCATGATAGTGCCATTTCCATAGAGGAAAGAGTGAGTAAAATGCAACAAGAGCCAATAAAACGCCCTGAAACCCACTCGGGGTTCAGAGGGTGAACAATAAAAATGGTAAATAAACAAACAAAGTACCTTGTAAATAACGTACAGCCGTTTTGTGACCGCAAAGATGAGGAAGATGTTGTTTTCAGCCAGCTTCTCCCCCAGAAGAGCCAGAGAGGGGTAGTCCTGTGAACAAAGATGGCGAGATACAGTCAGGAAGCCGGCTGACGGATGTCGGTGCCCTTTGACCCCCAGAGTTGTGTTTACGTTAGTATACCCCACCAGAGTAGAGGATGATGAGGTCGATATCATATTTCAGCATCGAAAAAGGGAGAGTCTGAGGAATGAACGCGATGTTGAAATGTGGTTGTTTTCATTGGAGGAAATTCAGATCCTACTGACATTTTCATTTCAGATGGATGGAAAAAAAAAAAATAACCTCAGTGACTTGTATCAATTACCAATCCAACACGCGTACCCAAAAACAGCAACGTGTCCCACCAACGGAAAAGAGAAGTCATCGCAACTAATTTAAAAAAGACAAAGACGAATGACGGTAAATTCAGCTTTTAGTGGAAAACCAACCCAAAAAACGAATGGAAACTAAAAAAGCAGAAGTGTGCAGATCTCCGCCAGGTGTCTACAACAATCATCGTGTGCCTGAAGGAGAACACCCAAACTTTGTAAAGCACACTGCAACGTATGCAGGCCATCGGCGAGCTACAGCAGTGTGTGTGTGTGTGTGTGTGTGTACCGGTAGTTATCTTTGCTGTTAACCAAACACGCCATTAAAACAATAAAAGTGAGCAAACCGTTATCCCTCACTGTGCCAACAACCGGGGGGACGAAGATGAACTCAGCTGTGTTACCGCCGGCGGCCCGTGCCGGTCGGGGGGGCCGGCGGAGCGCCGTTAGCGAGGAGTCGTTGTATAAGAGTGTAAAACACGCCATAAAAAGGTGTTTGGAGAAAGAGTGAGTCATCCCAACCCACGAGAGGGGCCGCATGCAGCCTCAACTGGGCAAGCCCCAAAAAAAAAAAATGGACGGACACAGAGGTGCACCCACCCACGCACGCATGATTCTCCTGGCAGAGATAGTAATGATTACTATTAAATTAGAGCACAGTGCCATCCACATGATATGGATCAATGTTTATTACAGCATTAGTCCTCTATGACACATGACGACGTAGCATGTGAGCAAAACATTATTTGAGTCTGTTGGAAGAGATTGGTTGAAAACGTGGGGCAGAGAGAGAAGTTTATAAGCTATGGCGCCGCTTTTAATCCTTTTGTTATAATAGCTGTTATAAACGTTGTATGTTATGATAGCTATGTTATAAACGTTGTATGTTATGATAGCTATGTTATAAACGTTGTATATTATGATAGCTATGTTATAAACGTTGTATATTATGATAGCTATGTTATAAACGTTGTATGTTATAAACGTTGTATATTATAATAGCTATGTTATAAACGTTGTATATGTTATAAACGTTGTATATTATAATAGCTATGTTATAAACGTTGTATGTTATAATAGCTATGTTATAAACGTTGTATATGTTATAAACGTTGTATATGTTATAAACGTTGTATATTATAATAGCTATGTTATAAACGTTGTATATTATAATAGCTATGTTATAAACGTTGTATATTATAATAGCTATGTTATAAACGTTGTATATTATAATAGCTATGTTATAAACGTTGTATATGTTATAAACGTTGTATATGTTATAAATTTTGTATATTATAATAGCTATGTTATAAACGTTATATGTTATAATAGCTATGTTATAAACGTTGTATATGTTATAAACGTTGTATATGTTATAAACGTTGTATATTATAATAGCTATGTTATAAACGTTGTATATGTTATAATAGCTATGTTATAAACGTTGTATATGTTATAAACGTTGTATATTATAATAGCTATGTTATAAACGTTGTATATTATAATAGCTATGTTATAAACGTTGTATATTATAATAGCTATGTTATAAACGTTGTATATGTTATAAACATTGTATGTTATAATAGCTATGTTATAAACGTTATATGTTATAATAGCTGTTGCTATTAATGAGCACGTGTTCCAACTCAAGATGACGCCTAATTTTACTTCAGCCGAATTCACTCCAGTGTTTCTTTTTAAATAAAGACGGACTTAGTGAACATGTCATGTCGGACATTAAATGTTGTATAGGCTTGGATGAGAGCCAGGTGTCCATAACAGGTTCACAAGGTGCGTCAGGCGTATATATTTTAGCCATTAATTAGGTAAACACTGGAAATTCCGATGTCCATCCGCAGTGGGATTTTGTCCGAAAAAGTACCCGAGATTAATTGAAAAATGGGAATGTGTGTTCCAGTAGAATCCATGTTTTCCACCATCTGAGGACATTTCAAGCTGAAGTTGCTGCCGTAAGATATAAAATAACTCAAAACGTAACATAGTAGTAATCCAGAACACCGCTCCTCTGTTTTACCCCCTTACGGCTGCCGTAATGTTGCACGTTCACAAGTCCGATAAGCTTGGACACAAAGCGGCGGCTCCTCTCACCATCTTGGTGGAGGCGCTGTACTCGTTGTTTTTGTCGAGGTGACAGCGGCCGTCGTGCGGCTGGACGAGGCCTCCCAGCCGGCCGTCCAGAGCCAGGTGCGGCACGTCGTCCGTGGTGAACACCAGCAGGTGGTAGGCCTCCTTCCTCCATCCGATCTCCTCCTGGGACCAGAAGAAGGGATTTAGTTGTTTTGTTGTTGTATCCTGCAGAATCTAATCTTGTAGCTCTGATTTGGTTTGTTAGCAGGATTAACACCAAAGGATGACCGTGGTTAGTGATCAGAGCCGGCGTGTGTGGAGGCAATTCAATTACAGCATAAATTTTTTTTTTAAAACCACATCAACACATTCGTACATGGCTTTATATTCTGAGTTTTACGGGCATCGTCATTTTAATAAAAACTCATTATCACTTTCCACAACGTTGAGAACAAACACTGTGAGCGCGAGTGTTCTGCTGCTGGCCGTGATCAAAAGGAAACAACAGGCGACGGCAACGCCAGCGTTCCACGGGAGTGCTGACTAATGCGTGCCACAACAGACACACAGCATTGTTGTTCTTCACGTGGCCGGTAGAGTAAACAATGGAGCCGCGGGTTCCACCGATCGAGAGGCCTCTTTTCAAGAGAAACTACAGCAATGTTTAGTTAAAAAGAAAATACTGCTGTGTGAGAATGTTGAGCTTTGCACACACCTCATTTCCTGTTATTGAGCGAGGCAATTATGTTGCTTAAAACCAACTGATGTCAACTCATGGAGAAAATATGTGCGTTTCCCAAACTTTTTCTCTTCTTTGTGTGTAAATAAACGTTCCAGATCTTATTTACCGTTTCCTGTTAAGTGCTTTATAAATGATGCCAAGTAAAATGTATTTAGGCAGAACTGTCTGGCTCTTGTTTTTTCAGTAGACAAACAGAAAGAACGCCGGTTTATACATTAGAGTCAACGAACAAATAGACGACAATTATCAGAAGAAGACAAACATTCAGGCTACTGCAGATAGAAACGTTGTGTAAAAGGACTTTGAAGGAAATTCGGCAAATATTTGGCGACCCCGACTATAACCCGTTTCTCATCTTTAAATCGAGTTTAAGCTAAACTTATTTTAAAAAGGCAAGGTTTATACGTTAAAAGTGTATTTGTAGAGCACATTTCAACAACGAGGCAATTCAAAATGCTTAAACATAAAACCATTAAAACATAATGCAGAAGGAAACAAGATTTTAAAACAATTAAGAACATTCATTTTAAAACATAAAAAAAGTCAAAAATAAAGAAATTGAATTAAAGTTGCAGTGCAGTTTTAAAAGAGATGCAGAAATTGATTAATATCCTTGAATCTGGTTCAATTAAAAGGCAACAGCAAACAGAAAAGTCTTCAATCTGGATTTACCTAATGACAGCTAATCGGCTTTTCTCCGATTTAAATTTTAAAACAACGTCTCTCTTTTAGACACAATGCAACCATTTCATTTCCATCCCATTCATTCGCTGCCCTGCACTCTATTTGGAGAACACTAGGACCCACCCGGCCCCCCCGGACAGACCCGTCCAGGCCTCGCTAACCAGGCAGCGTTTGAAATAGTGCAGCGCGAGTAAATTACAAGGCAGGAGTCATTCTCTTCCTGCAGAAAACAATTAAGCTGGGAGGGGAAAGCAGGGATGGGACCGGTCCTGCCAGTGACTCGTCCTCATGTTTAACCAGCTGCACCAGACTGCACTTCCTGTCTGTCCCCCCCGGTGCTTTTAATTAACAAGCAAATAGGCCAGACGCTTGTCACGGGGAAGGGGGGGGGGGGGGGCATCTCGGTAGCTGCACGGCGGCTTCCCCCCCCGTCTGAACCCAATGTGTGCCGTCACTCAATGCGGCCTTCCATAGAGGAAAGGCAGAAACATAATAATGGGAGCCGCTGGTCACCTTACAAACGGCGGCCTGCAGGATGGCGTCGAATCCGCCCTCCGGCGCGTCCCGGTTGCGAGACACCATCTGCTTCTGCACCTCCTCGTTGAAGCGGTCCACTTTGTCCGTCAGCGAGAGGATGTGGCGGAAACCGAAGGTGGGGACACAGTTGGGGAAGAGTTTGTATCTGTGGGAGGAGATATTTACACTGAAAGTCACATCAGGACAGCGACACGCCAAGCAGCAAAAAAGTTAGTTTTATTTGTATTTCTCTCCTGCATTTATTCACAAAAACATGATGAAGCCGATTATTATTTCAGACTGTTCCTTTTGCTCTGATAATGGCTTTAAATGAGGAGCGTGCTCCCGTCAGGGTGAGCAGCGGCAGAATCAAGCAAGGGTTGCTCAGAGGTCAAAACGCGCCGTAACCTAGATGGGAAGTGATGCGCGATGGCAGGCGCCTGGTTCGTGCAGTGCAATGCATTGTGGTCTCACCTCCGGGGCAAAACGTGGTGTGCCACAGCTTTCTAACCATGGATCTGCTCTGCTCCCCTTCAGCCTGCTGCACTCATCAACAACCATCCTGCCTCAACCAGCGGGGAAATAAAATCGGTCATCCTTGCAAACTGCAGGACAACTGATCATACATGATTCACGAGTGTGCAGAAAATAGAACGCGTGGGTTCAGGGGAAATTATTATTTCAGGATGCTTCTTTTCAGCTCAACCTCCAGTAATATTACTCCCAATACCATGCACAGTATTACTGTTCTACTAGGTACTGGTGGTAATACTTCTTGTTGATGTTTTATTTTACTGTTTTTAATCATCTGTTGTTGGGCTTTACTTTTTCTATTTTAGTTTAATTATTATATTTACCTCACTCTTATTGCTATTCTATGTTGCACTGGTGTCAGTATTACATCCTAGAACTTAATAATTATTATAGAATATTGTTCATATATGTTGGGTTCATAATAAACTCCACTAACACATCTCCAGGAAAATGTGTCACTGTTACTCACTCGTGCAATAAATAAATACACTTGCCACTTTGATAATAGTACACTTGTTTTAACGTACTGTTATTTGTTCACCATATTTTTATTGTAAATTTGAATATCTTTCCATTTTTAACATCTATGTTTTTTGTTATGCACCTTTCACCAAGTCAAATTCCCGGTATGTGTAACGTACTTGGCAAATTAACAGTTCTGATTCGGATTCTATGTTCACGCGATTGTTTTTTTTCTTTGATCAATCTCTGGCACAATCATTTCCTTCTGGATGAATAATGTTCCATCTCATCTCACATGCAGTCTTTTTAACGTTGGTAGAGCTACACTTGAACTACCTTTGATACTAACATATCCATTATCCGTCACTACCCACCCATTGCATGGATTCTCCTGATACTTGGGCGCCGTGTAGGAGAAGGGCGACATGTTCTTGTCCACGAAGGAGCCGAAGCCCAGCCGGAAGTTGCTGGTGAGCTTCCCCATCTCCAGCGCCAGCTTGGTGCCCAAGTTACGGATGGTGTCCAGGTCGTCTTTCATGGAAAGGGAGAGGTCCATCAGGTAGTACAGATCCACCGGGTAGTCCTCCACCTGCCGCACCTGCAGCCCAAACCACGTCTGGTCTCCTGGAGGGACGGGGGAAAGAATCCGTCACTCGCAAAAACACTTCAGAGTCGGGGAAGGAATATTTGTATTATTCAACTCTATCCTCTCTCGTGCATGTGCATGGTTATCTACACAGTGTGTGTGTGTGTGTGTGTGTGTGTGTGTGTGTGTGTGTGTGTGTGTGTGTGTGTGTGTGTGTGTGTGTGTGTGTGTGTGTGTGTGTGTGTGTGTGTATATATACACATACTACCGTTCAAATGTTTGGGGTCACTTAGAAATGTCGTTATTTTTCAATGAAGATAACATTAAATTAATCAGAAATACATTGTTAATGTGGTAAATGACTATTCTAGGTGGAAACGTCTGGTTTTTAATGAAATATCTACACAGGTGTATAGAGGCCCATTTCCAACAACTATCACTGCAGTGTTCTAATGGTACATTGCATAGAAGACTAATGGATGATTAGAAAACCTTTGTGCAATTATGTTAGCACAGCTGAAAACAGTGATGCTGGTGAGAGAAGCTATAAAAGTGGCCTTCCTTTAAGCTAGTTGAGTATCTGGAGCATCACGTTTTTGGGTTCCATTATTCTCTCAAAATGGCCAGAAAAAAAAGAGAACTTTCATGTGAAACTCGCCAGTCTGTTCTTGTTCTGAGAAATGAAGGAACTGAAAATGTCCTACATCGGTGTGTACTGCTCCCTTCAGAGAACAGCACAAACGGGCTCCAACGAGTAGAAAGAGAAGTGGGAGGCCCCGTATATTAGAGTCTAGTTTGAGAAATAGACGACAGGTCCTCAACTGGCCATATCTGAGACTGGCCAATAAAAAGAAAAGATTGATACGGGCAAAAGAACACAGACATTGGACAGAGGAAGATTGGAAAAAAAAGCGTTATGGACAGACAAATCAAAGTTTGAGGTGTTTGGATCACACAGAAGAACATTTGCGAGACGCAGAACAGGTGGAAAGATGCTGGAAGAGCGCCTGACGCCATCTGCCAAGCATGGTGGAGGTCATGTGATGGTCTGGGAGATTTGTACAAAAGGTAAAAGGGATTTTACATAAGGAAGGCTATCACTCTATTTTGCAACGCCATGCCACACCCTGTGGACGGCGCTTGATTGGAGGACTATATTTTCTACTCATTTTGCAACTCATTCGATAAATAAAAGTGTGAGTTTTCATGGAAAACACGACATTGTCCGGGTGACCCCCAAACTTTTGAACGTTCACCGTATATTTAATTTACCTGGCCGCAGGCTGACGGCGATCTTCTGCGGCATGATCTGGACGACGTCGTACTGGGTGGACCCGGACCCCTTGGAGCTCAGGGGCCTGTTCTGCAGCACCGAGACGCTGCTGGTGGGGAACTCGATGAGCCGCGCGTCGCAGCCCCTCTTCTGCAGGTTTGGGCTGAAGTCGCACCGTGACGTCAGACTCCGCCCCCTCCCAAACTCCTGAAGGAGGGAAAAGCAACGCAGACCGGGCGTTACGGAAAAACTTGGAGATTAGTGAATCGGTTTAAAATCGTCTCATTCCAGCTTCTAAACGATGAATATGTTCCTTCTTTCCTCCTCCTCTGTGAAAGTAAACCCAATATCTTGGAGTTGTGGACAAAATAAGACATTTGAGGACGTCTTCTTGGGCTTTGAGAGACACTTATTCACCACTATCTAACAAACAATGGACCAAACAACTAATCGGGAAAATGATCAACATTCAAAGTAATCTCTAGCTGCAGCCCTTGTTGAAATATGACGTCCCCCCTCTGTGTGAAGCGTTCACTGCACGGGAAATGAACCCTGAGCCGTGCAGCAGGTGAGTCGTACCTCTTGTGCGCACCAGGCGCATCTGGGGTGGATCAGGAGGCATTCTTCACAGGACGTAGCGCTGCCACTCATGCACATGTTCAGACCTGCGGAGGGACGGGAGAAGTGCTGAGACTGAACTGGGAAAACACAACCGCTGATGTCTTTCTGTAACGATAATGCAATAATAAGTAACCCCATCTAAAGTAATCGATGTACTTTTTGTTGGCGGTGTGACAGAGAGGTGTTTGCTCAGCTCAGCGGTCATGCCAGCTGTAGTCTGTGTTGCATTCCAGTGCACTAATTACAGGATGTTTTAGTATTTCTATTTAGCTTTAAATGAGTGGACACGCTGTCATGACAGCTGCAACGCACACATGCAGATCAATAAGGATCAATACGCATAAACACAGCCAACACTTCATATACTTTGCATTTTTGCACTTTGTTTAATTTCCTAAATTAATACGCTCAGCTAATTTGTTGTATATATTGAGTATTTTCATTCCGATATTTGTTCTGTGTAACCTTGCTTCCTACTGTGACAAATAAAGTGATGAATAAAGTATACATCTATCTATCTATCAATGCAAGTATAAAGCATAATATTCACATAAGTTTGCGTTATATTACAGGGTTGGTTCTTATTTTTCTGGTCAGCCACTGTGCATGTGCACAATGCTGACTCAGTGTTTTTATACTTGTAAACTGTGTTTGTGGTATATTTAAATATGTCTTACATCATACAGTTCCTTTATTTTGAAAAAGGAGGGTGTTATGATATATATATATATATATATCCTGAATAAAAAGGTTTTTAGGCCAGTCTTAAGAGTTCAGTGAGATAGATATATGAGTCAGAGCTAGTTCTCTACTGTATCACTGCCAGTAAACAAAACAACCAAATGTTGATTCTCTCACCTCCATGTGGCTCCAGTTTACAGAAGCTCTGTGTGTGTGTGTGTGTGTGTGTGTGTGTGTGTGTGTGTGTGTGTGTGTGTGTGTAACAACAACCAGCAGATGACAGAGAGCCCGTAACGTCCTACCTCTCGCGGGCAGCAGCACGCTCTCCAGCAGCACGCAGCACAGAGCGGCTCTCCACGCCAGCGTCCCGGGGCTCCGCATGCCGACCCCCGGCGTGTTTCTGCCGACGCGCCGGTCAAATCCCGAGATGCGCGTCTCTATTCCGCAGCAGACACCGGTTCACTGCTCCGCCGACCAGACCGCTCATTGGGTTCTAGTCCCGCCGATGTGCGCAAACCGCAGCGGCGCGCTGCGCTCCTCCAGGCATCGTGTGTGTGTGTGTGTGTGTGCGGTTGTTTTTAAAGTGTGCAGGCGGGTGCGCGCGGCCCCGTCGACCCGCTCCTCCGGCTCCTCTGCTCGGACGCCTCGACAGCCTTCCACGTCCCGACTACTTCTCCCATAGCAGACACCAACTCCACAACTTCTCCGTGGACTTCATGGCACCCCTCGGCGCCGACGCGGAAGACAAAAAAGGAATAAATAAATAAATCTCTGCAGAAACAATACGCAGAAGTATAGATCAATAAGTGACTTCAGCAGAGGGTTTCCTCTTCCACATTGGAGCGTTGTCTTTTCGGTGTGTCCGGTTCGCGTCCCGGCTGGATTCTCCGCCCATTCACCCAACATGGGATTATGTTAACCCTTTCGCTGCAGAGGGGGGGGAGCATGTTGGCGCATGCGCAGCACCTAGTGGTGGCTCCCTGGAGGGCCTGGGTCCAGGGTGGAGAGGGGATGTGTTGCTATGGGGTCGACGGGAACACGACCAGCAGTTCAATTCCCTCTTTGGCTGGAGAGAAAGAAAAAAGAATGAACCAACAAAGGCCTGACAAACCAGTACAGTTGAATGGTGAGATGGGGCCCCACCACCTCTCCCACACAGGGGCCACAGGCACACTATCTATTGAGCTTCTTCTCCTTTTGTGTCTGCTTGGAAGACTCTCCGTGGTTTTGTGTCTCTTTACAGCTCTTCTGGTCTCTTTGTGGGTTTTGGCTGAAGTCGCACCGTGACGTCAGAGTCTGCTCCTTCTCCCAAACTCCTGAAGGAGGGGACGCCGATTTATCTGTTGGAGTAATTTAAGAAAGAAAAAATAAATAATGTGGTTGGTAGTGTGACTGAGGAGTTGGTGGAAATGCAAGCGGTGGCTTGTGTTGCATTCGAGTGCATCATACATATAATATATATATAATGCATTAAAGGATTACAGGACACTTTTGAGAGACTTTTGCAAATGTTTTGGACTTTTTTTTGTTTTTTTTAAATCTGTGGCAGTTTTGCCTCTTTGTAGTTTTCGAGCATCTCTTTGTAGTTCCATCTCTTCCTGGTTGGCACCACGGAGGATTAAAAGCGGCGCCATAGCTTAATATCCAGTCACATCGTTGACACGTTGGGGCCCCTGGAGCTGTGCCCGGGAGGCCCCGCTCCTGGTTTGTCTTTAATAGGCAATTTGCATCCAAATAAATTGCACTACCACCGTCTAAAATAATTATAAAAGTAATTAAGAAATAAATTAGGTCTCCGTGCCTCATTCCATTCTCTCTTAAACCTCAGAGGGTTCATTCCTAAGAATCAGCAGCTAATGCTGCCATTTAATAGTAACATTAAATGTGTCAAAGAAAGCCATTGAATCATGTTGAGGGGATGAAATTAGTATTGAAAGTATGTTTAGTCAGTGTCCTTTTTATTGACATTGAAAAAACAAAAGCTACTGCATAAACAACTGTATGCAACCGTTAACCATTCAGAACTCTTCGTAAACCATTTTCTTAATAAACTAAATGAACTGCCAAATAACTGGCATTATGTAACTTTCAATGTACACACACACACACACACACACACACACACCAGGGTAGATTGTAAACAAAAGGTTTGGAACAATTTAAGTCAATCTGACTCCTAACAGATCAATCTGCTTCACTCTTTGGAACATCCGAGTTGTGACGCTATTCAAAACAAATACAACACAAAGATGGCCGGCGCAGAACGACGCTCCTCATGGCTCCGTGGCGGCCGCCGGCCTGGTCAGCCGCTCCGACGTCATCTCCCGGATGGTCCTGAGCGGCAGCCCGCTGAGGACGCCCCCGTGCTCCGCCCTGAGCTCCGCCATGGCGTCTACGATCCTCTGCCTCCCGACGGCGGGGTGGCGCTGCGTCAGCTCCGCCATCAGGGTGTCGAAGCTGCCCATGGTGCCGTAGTGCTGGGGCACAAAGGTTCCCTTCGCCGTGGGCGAGATGTAGACCACCCTCCTGTTCTTGAGGCTGGAGCCGAGCGGCCGCGTCGTCAGCTGGACGAGACAAGAGAAAAAGAATCAATCCGATAATAAAAGCAGCAAACGACCGTCTAGGAAAGGGGGCGTGGCTTATCTCCGTAAAAACAGTTACCATTTCCTCCATGGAAATAACCTTTATTTCTGCTTTATACTTGTTGTGGAAATTCCACAAACGTCGGAACATCAGAGGCACTCGTGTCTGGGTTCATAATATTATTATTAGTCGGTGGATTTCACCGACTTGTCCAGGTATCGTCTGAATGACTGCCGCACCAGTCGCGTCCGTGCATTGATTTTGCATGTAATCTACTCGCACGAAGAAGAAAAAAAAAGAAAAATCACAGCGCTTTTGGTGCGAACGCAGCATTAGAGTCCAGCTGGCGGCTCAGCAGAGTGATAATTGCCCGGTAGGAAGTTCCAGAGTTCACGGTGACGGCTTTGTTCCGTCTGACCCACGGTCCAAAAACTGGAAAGCAGAAAATCCTCACATTTGAGAGGCTGACATTAGTTAACAATGGGATTTTGCAGATACATCTTCTATGGATCGACTCGTGAACCCTTCTGTTTAACGATCACAAAGCAAGAACCGTCCTGGACCTAAAACACACACATGGAGAGTAACAGATTTTCACGGCTCCAAAGGGAAAACGTTATTACTGTAGAGAAGTAATCAGAGATGAAAGAATTTTTATTATAGAATGACTTCTTCCAAACATTTTTCTACCACTTTCTCTACGTGGAATGACATTGTTTTCACCTCCGTTTTAGTCTTGGAACTTTGTGGTCGGGTGCAGTCCTTCGAAGACTCCGGCCCACCGGTGGAGGTTTGTCTCTGGCTCCCGCCGACGGCTCTGTTGATGTGCTCCACCTGTAAAGCACGGCCCCGCGTGCAGCGGCCGTGCAGCGCTGCCACCGCAGCCTCGGCAGCTCGGGGTCCGCTTACCGTCACGATGGCGACTCTGGAGGACAGGCGGCGAGACGGAGAACAAGTCGTTTGGGAAGCATATTGCTGATCTGACATCGGAACTTGCAGAATGAAGAGTTTGACCGTGTTGAATGACGCTGATGAATATGGAGATAAGGCATAAGCGATATGACAATGTGATTAATATATATTATGTTTAGAAACGGAATAACTGAGCCACTGGTGTCCGAGCCCGGCAATAGATCACATGTTGTGTTTGGGGTGACAAGATGGTCAACTAAAACAGTGCCAATAAGGCAACATACAGAAGAGATAACGGGTAAAACTCTGCTTCTTCTTTGGTGTTTATTGGCGAACCAGCCCAGAGGTGAATTACCATCAACAACATCGACAAGTGGACTGGAATCGCCACGCTCTAATTCATGGGCAGTCGCCCTCAGTCTCATGTTCCAATCAGCTGCGCAGTCAAGGGAGACACCTAGTGGTGAAATTCGGTATACCGGCCCGACCCAGTTTTTGTATTAATATCATTTGATTACGTTCACACCGGCCCAGCCTTACCTTAGCTGGTTAAAGCTGAAGAACATTTGTGACTGAAACACATGAATGTAACACGTGGACGAAGAGGAAGAAATGTCAGGATGGATGCGTGTTGTAATGGATGATGTCAGAGAGCAGCTCACCTCAAATCATTCTTTAAAGCAGAGATGCTGACTTCAGAGGGATGGTGTTTCTCAAACCACAGCATCACATCACTCTGGGAAAGACAAACGTTAGATAGAAAGTCTGCACTGCCCTCTGCTGGCTAAAAGGGTGTTATACAATGCATTAACATTACACAATCTGAATTACTATTAAAATGTCCAACATATGAGAGTGGCATCTATTACAGTGGTGATATATGCAACATAATATTCATGCGCACGACTTTGAGATGGAAATGTTTGAGCAGTGAGCAGATGAAAGGTACAAACTCACCTCCGTCACATTACTGGGCAGATTGGACACACAGAGCACGGAGCTCTTCACCTCCTCGCTGGACGAGTCTGTGGTGAAAACTAAATGTGCCATTAAGGATATCATCCAAAATAAAGTCCAGCTGTAGCTTCACTCACCGAACGCTTACCTTTGGTCTCATCTTTAACGACCCCTGTGGGTTCCCGTCCCGGCTCGGCTCCTCCTGCGCGGTGCAGGTCGTCTTCAGCGTCGTACCACGCCTCGCATGCGCTGAGCTCTTGACAGGCCGCTGCGGTCAACACGGAGAATGAGGAGGCTTTGCTGCGATCAACTATACTTCCTCCGTAGCTATTTCAAATGTGGAGGCGACGCTTTTGCTTACCCGTCTGGTTTTCTTCTGGCTTGTGTGCATTATGGGTAGCACATCCGTCCCGGGGGACTAAAAGGACAGCGCTTCTTGCTCTGCCGGTCTCCATCTTTATCGGTTTTTCATTTTCCTTATTCTGACTGTGCTGGGAAAGAAATGAGCCGAACACCAAAGATGTTCAAACTCATGAGCTGCTCTAAGGTTGTTGTTTTTTTACTCTTCTTTCACATTTCAGTGTGTAAAACATACCTTGGAGCCATTTGAGCTTTGACCATTGGGACAGTCATTTTCTTCTCCTGATGTTTTAGGCTTCTGTGGCTCCTGGGAGCTACTTGGAGTCAGAAAACAACACCGTTACAGCATCTGGAGAGTCTACGCCACTAAACAGTTGAAATTGAAATCACTTCAGACACCTGCTGACGTACCGAGACGGAACGTTTCCCTGCACGTCACTTATGATCTGAACAGGGAAAAGGACAAATTAGAGCATTGCTATTATACAAGATAACAATTATTGGAGTAGGAGGCAGAGTCCTACCTTTGCAGGGGTGTAACGTGGACGTGTGGCTATGTTCTCAGGATCAACAGACAGAGGCTTCAGTTGCTCCAGAGGAACCCCTGCACGGATCTCATCCCTCATCCGGTTATAGTCAGATTCCAGTTTTTGCAGAACACTTGCAATGTTTGAAGAAGGGTTCTCAGGCCTACAGAGAGGGGTAAAAATACGAGTCGACCTAAATCCATCTGGATGATTATATAACTAGAGTTTGACATCCATTAGCAGTCTCAGTGGAACAGCAAAGGTAAACAAGTCTCCTTACGTTGAGGAGAGCTGACCTCCCTCAGAAGAGGTGCAGTGCAGCTTCCAGCAGTACTGTCTGCACATGCTGTACTGCAGGGCCAGGAGGCTCAGCTCTGCCCGCTGAGCACGCTGGAGACAGTCGCATTCCTTTCTCAATTTACAACCGGGACTGGGGGGGAAATATATATGTCCATACAATTAAATACATTAGTCCTACTGTAGAAGAAATTCCTTGGAGCCAAGTTTAATGCTGTGATTTCCCAGTGGGGGATTCCCCCCCTCCAGTTTATTTAGTCCTGCATCTGCTGAATTCCCCCACCTTGCATTGATTAACGCTATGTCATCAAAAGATCACATATACAACCTAAAATAAAATCATTTAAAATGTAGCAAAGTGAAGCGCTGCAATGCAAGAACAATTCTATGATCAAAGAAATAAAAAAAAAAAAGGAAAGATTTCACTTTCAGTGCTGGCGCTTCATTCCTGCCCAGAAATTGGCAGAGATAAGGGCGCAGAAAAATAAGACAGAAGTCAGTCAGTCAACAAAGCAGCGTTTTCTTAGTCTGTTAAGTAGATTCCTACTTAACAGACTAAGAAAACGCTGCTCGTATATAACGTGATCGTATAGTCATACTGTAGCCTTTGTATTTATGCGACGACAGCAAAATGTGCCATTTTATTAATTTTATTTAGATTAATTTTCATGAATAAAAAGTTTCAAAAAAAACATCCCAGCTTCTGACCGGTTTGCATCAGACATACATTACCTTTTCATTTCCTCTTTTTGCCCTCGTAGTTTCTCTCGAACCATGTTGAGTTTGGTAAATTTCTGAAATATAAAATAAAAAAAAATAAAAAAATATAAAAGAGGCTGCATTATGTTTTTTTTGCCATTATAACGATTGCTCTTTGGAGTCAGCCTCACCTCAACGAGATAGTCCAGATCCGACATGTAGACCTCAGTGTTGACATCCTTGTCAGCTGTTTTTGGACCCTCAGTTTGGGTGACGGCGGACACGCACAGAGCCACGTCGCTGCCGACCATAATGTCACAGGTGGTAACGCAGGGCATAGGGGAGCTGCCATTTTCTGCAGACTTAGTGAAGCACTGGCCGCCAACAGAGAGACCTCCATCAGCGCGGACTGAACCCGAGTGAGCCCCATTGTTGAGCGCCTTCACAGCTTTGCCGGTCAGGCAGAAGCGGACGCCCTTATCCTCCACGAGGTTGTGGAAGTTGTCACTCTGATCTCCGAAGCTCAAGCTGGCTTCATCCTCCCCGTCGGTGTGCTCATTACCGGAGGCCCTTTGGTCCTGAAGCCCTTCCTCTGTGCGGTTCTCCTCCACTGGGTCCAGAACTGAGCTGTACTGTGTATCATTCATTTGAAGACTATCAAAGCTGTAGTACTCCGGAGACAAGTCTTTCTTGATTGTTGGGCAGTCTGACCTGTAACATGAAACAATGTGGCTCACGTCAATAAGAAGAAGTCATATTGGGGATACCCAATACGCTGCGTGATCGAATTATGACGGTTCTCCCCGGTATCAAAAAACATTAAGGAAAACGGTATCACATTTCTGGTAATTGCGTTATTACGCAACATCAGTCCACACAACATGCAATCCAAAGTATGGCCAGCGTTTACTCCATTTGGTTGCCGCTGCCAAAAATGTTTTTCCTTAGACTAGTTCTCAAACTGATGAATTACCATCTCCAACTTCCCACACAAATATGTAAATTAGAGAAGAACATAGCGCGTCTGCCATGAGACGCAATACTCACTGTAACAGCCCGCCTTCAGCGTTCAGCCATGGTGTCGTTGTAGTCTGGCTCCTGAACTCGGGCTGCCGCCCCTGACTGCGTCGTTCCAGATCCACGTCCAGAGAGAAGCTCGACAGCGCTGCCGAATCCTTCCACACAGCTGCGCCGAGACTGGACATCGGCCACAGTGGCCTTTGTTCGTTCAGATGGGATGAAGCCTTCAAAGAGAAAATACTTTCATTAATTGTCAAGAATTATAACTCAACTGGGAAACAGTTAAAGACAACACCAGTGTTATAACTTTAACTGCTTCATATAAGAACAGAAAACTGTTTAAACCCTCATTTTGCAGACCTCCTGCTGGTTTGTAGTCGGCATGGTGGAGCTGCTGAAGGCTGTGGGATCTTGTTGTGGTCCATCCCAGCTGTTGCTACAGCCGGGCGGGTTGAAAGTCTCCCTCATGTTATTGGGACGCCTCTCCGAGTCCAGATGAGCACCAGGCATTTCTAGCAAGAGAAGCAAACAAAACAGATGTGCAAATTAAAGCTTTTCCAGTACGAGAGTTGCGTTTTATCGTTTCATGTAATCCTACGAAGTCTCGTGTCTCATTAGCATTCAGGAGGACAGTTCCCCAGACACGGGTAAAGCATGGTCCTAGACTAAAATGTTTTTTTTAATGATTTCTACATCATATTCATCCATGTAGTAATACAATGTCAAGACTCAATGATTAATCCGCTGGAATGCATTAGTAGATCAGTCCATTACCGGGCTCAAATCACAGCTATTATTCCAATTTGTTTAACGTGTTCCTGGTAATAATGTTCCCTGCAACAGCGCCGCCATCGCCTAACATCAGCTGGGATCGGCTTAAACCAAAAATAAATAAAAAGTGAAGTGGTCGTGTATGAGATTTGTGAATTACCAGATCTGCACTCTGCTGCTCCCGAACTTGTAAATCTAGGAATAAAAAACGGTTTTCAACAATAAAAAAATCGCCGTAAAAATGATAAAACCTTGAAATCATTTGATGCGGCGCGTTATAATTTCACTGTATTTACTGTGAGACACTGGTGGGCCTGTTGAACGTCACGATGGGCCGAGCGGGTACGAAACTTGAACTGTAACCTGCATCGTGAATGAGAATATTAAAACATAATCTGTGCAGCTACAACGAGATAATGGCATCATCCCAACAGACTCACGCTTCACATAAACATAATTCTGAGACAGCTCTAGTGCAGGATGTCTCAGCAGGAACTGTTGAAACCCGCCATAATCTAGAAGAGAAAACAAGAGACATTTTGACTGATATTAACTCAGTTTTATGGTATGAAAAACTAGGTTTAGATTCAATAAAAATAAAAAATGGCTTTTGGCATTATTTTCTTTTCAGGAAGGAAAATAAATAATATTCCCAGAATGGAAAAGTTGTATAATCATTGATTACTTTTCATATGCCTGTTTAATCAGGGACTAATAGATTAATTGTGTGACATATTACATAGAGATGAGAAAAAGTAACCGCTTCAAAAAAGGTCTCATCGTCCAACAGTCCAGATCCTAAAAATGACACAAACACACCTTGTTTGATGATCCTTTTGTCCTCTGAAGTCAAACAGAGATACCAAGTCATCAGCTTCTGGTCAGTTAAGGAAATGACCTTGGAACCATCGACCAAATCAAATATAGACCTGGACTAGGCAGAACACAACAGACAGTTCAGATACAAGTACTGTAACGACAAAATGGAGTTTGCATCTGTCCAGAGTGCAAAGGAGAAGCAGTTAAGGTGCAGTGCAATATGGTGGATAATATAACGAAGACAGTATAAACAGATCCATCCATCCACCCCCCACACACACACACAGTTTGTAGACAGACAGAGGATAAGTCAACGCTAACTGCTTACCTATCCAGCAAGAACTTCCGGTTGTCTTCTGTTGAAGAAGAAACCTCAGCTAGTTTAAATCAGAAAGCGTCCCGTGATATCGAGAACACATTTATTGAAGATTGTTACTTAACTTTAACAAACTATATAAATAAAAACAGCCCACACACAAACAGTACTTTACATTTAAAGTATCCTACAGCAGGTACATATTATACCTAAATATACATCTAACGTTAGCTACTTTAGCACTAGCTAGCATCTCCAGGCGGCGTAACTTACGTGGACTTAGATTTTGAAACCCCATATTGTGAAAACAGGGCATCAAGTAATGCGACGGCAGCACCACACCCGGATACTCACTAGCCCCGTAACCGTACAGCGACCAGCCGGGCCACCCGGTCTCATAAACGGCCATATTGGTCAAGTGTCCGAAACCTCGTGCCAACAAAATGGAGTCAATAGAGAATTTCGTTGAGTTCGACGAAAATAACGTTATTGTGACGGCGTCATGACCACCAACGGTTAACTAAAGTTCGCTAGTTAAGACAAACTAATAACTATAAAAGCGCGAAGTAGTAATAATAGTAATAATAGCAATGAAATGGTTTCAGTTGCGATGATATTGCCTGTCTGAAGGTGGTGGCGACTGTTTAAAGAGTACTTACGCCAATTAAGCTAACCGGAGCTAATTGGTAACGGCCGGTGTGGTGCGGCGCTGAAAGGATCCTTCCACCCAAAATCACGATACAAAAAATAAAAACGTTTTTCTTACTTCTGTCGACCGGTTTCCTGTGGGATTAACTCACAAAAAAATAAAAAAATAAAGTCATTTTAAGAAACAGTATGCCTACTAATTGGGATTATCAACAGGTCTTGTTGTTCCTGGGGACTATTTCTTCAGTGAAAGTAGTTCCAACATTATTCCGTATTATGTTTTTCAGCTCCAGCAAAGAGATTTCTCAAAACCTCTAAAATCAAAATGTATAACTACCGTCATGATAAACTGTTAAATACACAATAATTTAGAGTAAATAACCTTTATTAGTAACCCACCTCGCGTTTCTTGCAGGTGGAGCTACAAGAAGCAGTCAGTTGGCAGTTGGGCTCTTGTTCTTCTGCTCTTCAATGGCGGCTCCCTTCCCTCAGTTCCATTCTCCTAAAAAAAATATATTATATATATATTTTTGTATAGCTTACGGCTGAATATTATACTATTTGATTCAGGCAGATTTCTCTTGTAGATATATTTTTGTTTATACAACGTTTAACATTTGATACGTTTGTCCTCTTATCTATAGTAGGTTTCTTTGGTAAATCTACTAAAAGTATTGTTTTGGTATCATACTGAATCACAGGTGTTGTAATGAATAAACCATAACTAAACACAAATCTCATATTATCATCGTAGGCTACAATATTACTGTATCCTCCCCTGTTTTATATAATAAGCATTTGAACTTTGAAGTGAGCTTTATTCTGAGACTGAACGTGGGGTTTTGCTGCACGCCATGTTGTGTGTAAAAGAAAGAATGAAGTGAAGCCGTGGTTTGACGCGTTTAATTAAGAATTCAGCAAAAGTCAAACGGTATATGATCATCCGTGTTGACCGTACCTTCGAACACACCTGTTGCTATTCAGTGGACTATACACACCATATCAAAAGCAGAATAAGGTTGACCTAAACTCCTTCTCCTGCACATTTTCATCCTGTTGAAAGATCACCAAATATAGCAATATTCAATATTTTAAGCTCTCTCTCTCTCTCTTTCTCTAGAGGAAGACACACAGGCCTACTGTTTTTGTATATTCTTGTGTAGCATAAAGGGCAATGCAATGACGATCAAACCATGTGCATTAAAGTCAAGAACGTTTGTATTTGAATGTACAGTTTGAGTCTGCGTTCACGGATTGTTCTGGGTCAACGGTTGAGGTTCTCTCCAAACACCCACGAGGAAGACAATTACATAAATTTGACGTCAGCGTGTTTAAAATCCAGAGGATTAAAATGTTGTTACATACTCACATCCCAATCTGATAAGTGCTACATTTCGGTTCAGCACCTTTATTGTCAACGTGGAGCTGAGAGTGAAAGGAAAAGAAAAACACATATTACAACGGCTTCAAATCTCAACTCCCACACTACACCCACGATTTACAGAGGAAAAAAGAAAAGGCAGAAAGCTGCAGCCTGTGAAGAATTGTTCTGCAGTGCAGAACAGTTTGTTCAGCTATTGCAATGTGTCCTTTGAAATGCTGAAAGTCTAACAGGGCAGACGTCATCGTGGTGTATCTATATTCTGCATAATCAACAACACATCATGTCACATGAAGCCCAAAACATGTTCCTCAAATATATTTGGATGGATTGTGCATGATAATAAATATCAGTATAGCAGTACGGAGAAGCTAAAGAGTTGTTTTCCACTGCGGCGGCCTTCACGACAAGTTTTTACAAATTGTGACGATAAACTTTCCCAATGGTGCACTTACTTACTGACTTTTATTTTTTGTATTTTGTTGTGTTGCAGACGTTTCTGGGCATCTGCCTTTGGGCAGTGGGCAGGGCCTTAGGGGGAAAATGAGAGGGAACCATCAACGCCACCTGGGGGAATTGCACCCTGGGAAATATAAGCTTGACAACTGAAAGATATATATTTTAGGCCCACAGATTCGTTACTGATAGTAGACAGAAACGTGTTTAGTAAAAATGAACCAACGGTTTTATTAAAGAAATCAAAGAAAATAACACACAGCAGGTGAACCGCCTCATATATCGGGTACCAACATAAGGATAAACTATTTCAGGAACACGAAAACCAGTAGAGGCCACTACAGGAAGAAGGCCATGCCAAAAGGCCTTTTATAGTCTGGCACTGATTAGGGAATCGGTTGCCTGAGGGCTGCGTTCACAACCCTACACCCTGAAAAGAAACGCAAATAAAGCGGGATAAGTGGACAAAGCTTGTGTTTACAAACAGTACATGACAATTTAAGCATATTAGGCCTTTAATATGTGCTGAAGCACTCAACACTGTGTCCACTATTGCATCACCTCTCACACATGCTGGTGTGCAAAGATGTTCAGAGGAAAAGAAGTGTGATTAGGGGGTTCTTTTAAGCACCTGCATGGATTATAAATCCTTTATGTGCCCAGAAGGAAACAACTGATGTTTGAACTTCTACAATTCCACGATAGCTCGGCCAACTCCGTCTGCAGAGGAAGATTTGGGATCGTGGCCAAACGAAAGCGCCAGAAACTTCTACCAAGTGGACTCTGTGGTGAGATCGTTCAGTCGGCTGCTGCCTCTACATTATCGTCCCTATTACGATGCCCTTTTCCCCCGTCTCCGCCTCCCACAAGCTGCCGTTGCTTCATCAGCGTGCTGAACAACAAACACCTCCCTGGCACCGTTATCCCCGCTCCATGTGAAGCTGCACAGCAGACCGGCTCCGTGAGTAACATGCAGGCCGGAGCTGTCAACCTCAGATGTAAATGAGCTAAACGAGACGAGAGATGAATGTTTGTGCCTCATGCTCGTCAGATTAATGGCCCGTCCATTCAACATCCACAGAGTAGAGTGAACACACATGCATTGTTCATGAAGACATATAGTTTGGTCTTACACAAAGGATTCCCTGTGTGTGTGTGTGAATGCAGCTCTGGTGTCCGTTAAGATTTATGCAGGAAATCATCAATTTCACCGATTGTTCTGCTGTGGTGCGGGGAACCTGACGGGGGTCATGTTGTGTCTCTTTGTGGTTGTTTAGTGGCTCTTTGTGTCTCTTTGCAGATGGTTTGCATTTGTGGTGTTTTGGCCTCGTAGTCTTTTTGTGTTTCTGTGATTATTTTGAGTCTCTTTGTAGTTGTTTTTTGTCTCTTTATAATCTCTTTGTAGTTGTTTTGTGTCTCTTTGTGATTATTTTGAGTCTCTTTGTAGTTGTTTTTTGTCTCTTTGTGTTTTGTTTCCTTGTTGTGAGTCTCTTTGTGTCTCTTTGCAGTTATTTTGCGTCTCTTTAAAGTCATTCTATGTTTCTTTGTGGTCATTTTGAGTTTCTTTGAAGTTGCTTCGTGTCTCTTTATAATCTCTTTGTAGTTGTTTTGTGTCTCTTTGTGATTATTTTGTGTCTCTTTGTAGTTGTTTTGTGTCTCTTTGTGTTTTGTGTCCTTGTCATAGTCGTTGTGAGTCTCTTTGTGTCTCTTTGCAGTTATTTTGCATCTCTTTAAAGTCATTCTATGTTTCTTTGTGGTCATTTTGAGTTTCTTTGAAGTTGCTTTGTGTCTCTTTATAATCTCTTTGTTCCCCTTTGTTGTGGTTTTCCATCTCTTTGTAGTCGTTGCATGTTTCTCTGTGGTCATTTTGAGTCTCTTTCTGACTGATATGTGTCTCTTTGAGTGACATTTCGTAGATGAAGACACTCGTCTCCTGTTCATCCAGGACTCTAGTCCTCATGTTCCAACAGGACAGGTACCCATCCACTAGAGGGCAGCCATGGTCAAAGAAGAAATAAATATGAGCGCTCATGAAAATCTGAAATAAATACTGACTTGTGGGTGGTGTGTGTGTGTGTGTGTGTGTGTGTGTGTGTGTGTGTGTGTGTGTGTGTGTGTGTGTGTGTGTGTGTGTGTGTGTGTGTGTGTGCTTGTGATAAATCAGTTATGTAACAGAGTTTTAGGAGAAGGGTCTCACCATGGTAATTAGTATTGTGCGAACACAGCGTGTTGGCCAAATAATGTGAAAGATTTGTGCTGTTCCCTTCCCGGCAGCATGACCCATATTTCTCAGTATTCGTTGCCAGAACAGAGTGGTTCGCTTTCTCAAACTGCAGTGGATGCAGGCTGTGTGTGTGTGTGTGTGTGTGTGTGTATTGACACACTGAGTGCCTGCATTGGTCTGAAGACTCAAAGCTGAAACCACATTATGCTTGAGCTGCCTTGTCTTGTGTCAGGATCAATAATTTACTTGGAAGCAGCTCGTGGTCATAATGTACGTTGAAGGACTACCCATTTGATACGTCCACTTTTCTCCCAGCTCAAGCCCAGGGCACTCTATAATGGTGTGTGCTTTGATTTAGCGTGTTTATGATGAGGCCTTGTTTGTGGCACGTGTGGAGCCTTCGGTCATGCATATATCGTACCGTGCGTGCCTTACTGCCGGCCTTTGCCGGGTGGATTAGTGGCAAGGAGGATGGCATTCTGCATTGGTGATGGAGCGTCTCTAAGGTGATGGGACCTTTCCAAAGCGTCACTGGCTCCTCGTTAAATGGATCAGGATCATTATGTTCGGCTCATGGCTTAATCTTGACTGTGGATAAAAGAACGAGGGGCCAGTCGGTCAGCCAGAATTAATAATCCAGCGCCTCTTAAAGGGACAGTGCGTAGGATTCGGTGGCATCTAGAGTTGTGGTTGTGCAAAAAAAAATACGGTGGCCTTCAGGTAACGTAGAAACACCAAAGTCTCTCTCTAGAGCCAGTGTTTGGTTTGTCCACTCCGGGCTACTGTAGAAACACGGCCGACTCCGTAAAGAGGACCATGTAGACATGAAGACACATGAAAACGCAACAATTCTTAGTATCAGGTGATTGTACGCAAATGAAAACATAGTTATGAATATTGCATTCATTCTTCTGCTAAATAGATTCCCTGAAATGCCGCACACTGTGCCTTTAAATCACGATTTTGTACAATTAGTTGCAGACTCTTTCTCACCACCGCTCACTCATATTTTGAGTGTAATTAAGTTGACTGATTGAGTTTTTTCATGTTTTCTGAAGATATCATGAAGATATCGTTATTAGCGCTAGTTTAGATGCTAACACGCTTCACTAAGACGGTGAAACTGGTTAACGTTCTACCTGCTGAACATCACCACGTTAGCATGTGACGTTAGCGTGTTACGTTAGCGTGCAGCTCAAAGCACAGCCTCACTAGCCTGGCTGTTTCAAACAAGGATGACAAATAAAATGTATAAATTCTGTGATAAAAAGTGTACTTTCTTTGCGTCCAACAAGGCCACAAATGAACTTTCCTGCTCAAAGCACTGGAGCTTCTCAAGGTGTGTTCGTGACAGCGATGCATTGTTCCCTCCGAATCTGACAAGAGGACTGTGGGCGTCTGTTGGAGAATTCACAGCTGAGGTGTGAATATTCATACTCCAATTTCTGCAATAAAATGCTTTTTTTTTTCATTATTATTGTTGTTTTAGTATTCAGGCCCTACTCGAGAGGGATGAAATGAACGATTTGTTCTATCAAAGTAATAAACAGTGGATTATGGACATGAAATGCTTGCAATGCTTGCATTCTCTCCACTCTTCATAGACGTCAATCTGAAGTGGAGTGTTCTACATCCTTACACCTCCACCAACGGACACAAAAGAGAGGAGTAAAGCTGAAAAAAGAAAATGTATACATGTTATGAGCGCCGCCGGCCACACACACACACACTATGAGGCCAGAGCAGCTCCCATGAGCGCACTAAAAGGCCTTTCATGGCATTCAAAGGCACTCTGCCTCTCAATCAATGGGGAGCTGCCTGCCGGGCAGACGGCGTTACTGGAGACCAGAGCTCAGCTTCAGCACTCTGAGAGTCTGAAGCTGGAACCAACATCACAAGATGGTCGTGAAGCGTCAACAAGTCCAAATCACCACGATAAGTATGGGGGTCAGATCAGTCTCAATAATTGCACATGCACACAGAAAGACTCCCAAATGCACGCAGAAAGATTCACAAATATATTTGATTCACAAATACATTCCAATGCACACATAAATAAATTATGATTTATATAAATGTGCATTTGTGAGTAAAATGTATTTGTAAACCCTTCTGTGTGCATTTGTAAATTGAATATATTATAGACTGATCTGACCCCATATATAGATAAGTTCAACGTTGATGGACTTGTACTTTATTCCTCTACGCCACAGTTCAGAAGGAAGTAATGTACTTTTAGTTGAGAGCTTTACTTTTAATTCAGTTTATGAAATATAATGCACGGTATATTAAAGGTAGCTCCTCCTTGACAAACCACAGGGTTTAAGATCGACTTAAATGTTGATGCATTAACAATAATAGTGAGCCCATATAATAATATGAACGCTTCACTGATGGGCAGTTCAGTGTTATGAGTACTTGTATGTATTCAAAACTTTAAGTTAACTTCTTGTCTAATTTGCCTGTATTTCAATGTTTTACTTGGATGCAGTGGAGTAGTTTTGTAGTGTTTATTGCTACTTACCAGGTGATTTAAATAGTTTTTCCACCACATACCTGCAGATGTACACATCACATATACACAGTGTATGTATTGTATATATGCTGGGGACAAAAAAAGAGACACGAAGCCCCAAAATGAACCGCTGTATCCTCCGTTCTCACTACATCCCATGCAGTAATTCAATATATGTAATTTAACATCTTTAATGTACACTCAACACTTTAATAAGAGCCTTATTTTAACATACTATTAATTTGTTTGTTTATCCTGTTGTAAATCTTCATATTTGTATTTTTAAATGTCTTATACTGTTACACTGTGTTCACTGTCATGCACCAATCAGCCAAATTCCTTTGCAAGTGTGAACGTACTTTTCAATAAACAGTTTCTGATATTAATTTAGCTCACATCCAACCTGTAATATAAAACTATATTGTTCACAAGATCAGAAAGTAGACCAGGACCAGCCTGGGGCTCTAATCTAAAAAGGTATTACATCAGATATACATTATTGATGTGGTTAGATGTACATTAAAAGGAAGATGCGAGAATGTTGAACAGATTTTTAAATATGTTTTTAAGACACAAGCTCAAAGTCTTTGGCCTCCCTGCTGCTATCTCGGCTGGCAGACTGCACTTTAACCTCGCAGTCATCGTTCAGGGCCGCATGTATAGAAGGTATTTTAATATTAATGGCTCACTCCGTGCTCTCAGTCGAGTCTCATACTTACACTCATGAATAATTCCACTCTCAAATAGGCACACAACAGCCACACTTTTGGGGCTCACTGAAGGTTTTACGGCACCGAACTGTGAATTATTCACTGATGAATCACGCTTTTTTTGGTTGTTTATATAATGGATGGATAATGGAGCAAGTGTAACTAATCCATGAATATTAAAATGGGCGATACATTTCCTCTTTTTTTTTGTTGCTCTCAACAGCAGCCGAACGACATCGTAAAAACACACCGAACCTCGATGTAAACCCGACATACACGATGGTAAAAACGTTTTTTTTTTTTTTAAACGTTAAGAAAAGGAAACACATGTTTTTTTTTTTTGCAGCAGGTTGAAAAGAGAGTAATCATTTACCTAAGAAAGGAAGCATGTGACTCAAGACATCAGCCAGGTCAAGCAGTGCCTGCCAGACCACAGCAGCCAGTCAGCTGACCCGGGGAGGAGGAGGGGAATTATTACGAAACACACCAGGACTTCAGGCAGTGAAGCATAAAGGAGCGTTTATTGTACCCAGTACAGATTATCATAAACTCAGCAGTGTAAGAAACACGTTGTGAGGGGAGGGAAACTGAAGCCTATACAAGTGCAGACGATCCCTGTGGCCGGAGCGGAGTGTCGTCACCGCGGCCTCTGGTGGAACTTCGGCCTTTAAACACACACACACACACACACACACACACACACACACACACACACACACACACACACACACACACACACACACACACGATAATATCCTCTTCTCATCCATTCTCCAACCTTGAGGCCTCTTAAAGAAACAGTCTGCAGTAGTAGCGTCGTAAAGGATCGAGTGTTTTTTTGTGGTTTTGTTTTTTAAAAAGGTACATGTCTATTAGAGGCTAAACTATACAGCTTTATACGTTAAAATCAAAACAAATGCAGCCTTATAGCAAAAATATATACTTTATATACGTTTGTCTTCGACCCCCACCCCTCTCCCCCCCCATTCAGAAACATAGATAATAAACACCACCAAATAAAAACAATGCAGAGAATATGACAAATATCGTCCTCGTCCAGAGACAGTTAAAGCGATATGTTAGTGGACACACAGTCTCGACCGATTACACCATGCGAAGACGCGCAGAAGTCTCCCGTTGACGACGCGCGACTGGCTGAGAGGCGTCCAGAAGAAGGGCCGCCCTTCTTTTTTTATTCATTTTAAACTTTGCATGCAACATCCTGATGCTCCTGCCATACTGGTGCATCAGAGGAACTAGTACACTGCCAAGAAAACATCAAGCACCCGGACTGAAATACAAGAAAATTAAAGAAAAAAAGGAGCAACGGGACCATTTATCAGAGATAATATATATATATATACTTTTTAATGAATTGTCAACGCCTCTGGGAGAATGTGGACTTGGTTTTGGCGTCCCTTTTGAAGCGCTAATCATCTCTGAACTTGAGGACCCAGCGTTTCACACATTTACAGAGAGCAGCCGGAACAGACTGAAATACAGCTAAAAAAAAAAAATGGTAAAAACAGCTGGCATTGAAAAAAAGAAAAGTATTCAATCTACAGAAAACAAAAGCTGTGGTTTTAGATTATGTTGTGCGTGTGTGTTTGGTTGATTTAGTCAATTCCGTTTTTTGCAAATTAAAGCCCTTTAACGGATCTTGTAGTTCAGATGTAGGCGACATGAAAATGGGGTGCAGTGGTGGGTGGGGGACCAAAAAAGGCAACTATAGAATAGTGCTGCATGTAGGGTGTCTCATTAGCTATTTTTTTTTTTTGTATATTTCTACTCCGTTTGGTTACTTGATTGTTTTTAAGAAAAAAAGCAGATTGTCACAAAAATCAGAAATGCAACAACTCTCGCAGTCTCGTACAAAGAGGGAGCTTCGTCAGTTCTTTTTTTAAAAGATGGCGACCTCGCTTCGTTTGGTCTCTGTAGCAACGGCAGCCCTCTTTTTTTTTTTTTTTTTTGCAGTCCAGTTCACCCTCGGCGGTTTCACAACCCTCTCTCTCTCTCTCTCGCGGTAGAAGAGCCTTTCTTCCCCCTCGTTCGTTCTTAGCTCGGCAGCAGACAAGAGTTCCACGAAGGTTTTCCAAGGGGAGGGGCCGTGGAGCGAGAGCGCTTTCCTCCCCGGCGGCTCGGAAAAGTTCCCGTCTCCGGATTCTTATTTAAACTTCATCATCAGGAGCGTACTATTTTGGATTTGTCGCCGCGGGCCCCGCTAGTAGCCGTAGCCGTCGGGGAAGGGCAGTCCCGCCACGCACTGCTCCCCGCCGTCCAGCAGGTAGGGGGCCGTCTCCTCGTAGTGGGTGAGGGGCACGGTGTCGTCGTCCGGCCCCGGCAGGCTGTCCGGGTCCGCCTTCAGGCTGGGCCGCTGGTTGTCGGGGAACGCCATGGAGAAGAGCGCCTCGGGGTCGCACACAAACTTGTACACGTACCTCTCGCCGGCCACCTGAGGAAACACGGCGAGGGACACGGTTAGCTCGCGTCCTGAAAGCGTTGACTGAAGGGGATGATCTACTTTTTCACAAAACGCTAAACACTTATAATATATATTTAATAGGAGAAGAGGAGGGGCCTGCAGGCTAGTATCCCCTCATGAGTCACTCTCTATCTCCACTATTTGAGCCCCTCATGCTGAGGTAAGAGGGCGGCTGGAAGGGCGAGAAAGGAAAAGGGGTGAACGTGCCTTTACCTTCTGCATGATGCCCTTCTCGTAGTAGTAGCGGAGCGAGCGGCTCAGCTTGTCGTAGTTCATGGCCGGTCGGTTCTTCTGGATGCCCCAGCGACGAGCCACCTGAGGGACAAAGAGTTGCCGTGAGCCTCACAGACAGAACTGATATGTAGGGGAGGAGGAGGAGGAGGAGGAGGAGGGGACTGACCTCCTCGGGCTCGATGAGTTTGAACTCCATGCCGCGGCCGGTCCACGCTATGAAGTGGCCGTTGGCCGGGTCGTCCAGCAGCGTGACCAGGAACTGCCAGAGCTGCAGGGAGCCGCGGCGCTGGTAGGGAGGGCCGTCGCGGTAGACGGAGGAGGGTTCCTGTTTCACTTTACCTGCGAGCGAGAGAGAGAGAGAAAGAAAAGGAGGCCGTCAGCGCTGGACTCCACAGTGCGGCGAGACATTCCTGCCAGATGGCGCCGATCCTAATCGAGAGGTTTTCTCACCTTCTAATCTTTCTGGGACCACGCAGGTGTCGTCATAGTACAGCTGGGGATCTCTGTCGAAGGAGAAGCCTGCAAGGGAGACGGAAAGGACGCATTAAACGGCAAAAATCGTGAGCGGCGGATAAAGAGCGGCAGCTGGACATCAAACACACACACACAATTAAAAAAGAAGCTGACAATAACTTACTTTCATGGTTATTCTGGTAGAAGCTCCCCGCTCTCCCAAACGATGACTGACAGTTCGGCACTTCTGTAAACAAGAGAAGACGGGCGTGTAAATTTAGACGTCCTCACCGTTCCTTTTCAAAACGTGTAACGCGTTCAAATCCACCTCGCAGCTGGCGGGATGTATTTGGAGCGCTGCCACCGGTGCACAAAGACGCACGGCGGCTTTGCCAGATGTTGACAGAGGAGCGCCGTGTCGGCGGGTTAAGTCAGGCCGATAAATATATACGCGAACAAAAAAAAAAAAACACACTGTTGCTGCTTTTCTGGTCGCCGCAGCGCCAACAGCTGGGCTTAAAAATGCCCAACACACACACACACACACACACACACACACACACACACACACACACACAGAGGAGTGGACTAAAGCCCAGCTCAGAGTGAGAACACTCACAGCACACAACATCCCCCGCATGTCCACCGAGCCTTTAAACGAGATTAGCACCATGGTTGCTGTATTAAATCTCAATGACAATCGAGTTACGCCAGACCCCCCCCCCTCCCCCCCCCCCAATCCATTATTCTGTTTCCTGTCTACTGATAAGGCAACCAGAGATCAATCTTCTGAGTCTCCTCTTGTCCTCACTTAAGGAAAGAGTCTGCAGGGAGTCATAGTTATTGGAAAGTCTTAGCACGCATGTCGAGAAAGAAAAGGGGAATTTAAAGAATAATTCTTCTTCTACCGCTGTCAAAACGCTAATAATAATAATAATAATGATAATGCATGGATTTTAAAAATCACGGCGCGACACAGATTGCGTCAGCAGACCAACAGCACGTCCCGCGTTGACCTCCTCCCAGGCCGCCGTGACGTAGGTATTTAAAAGAGGCCGTAAGACGCTAAGAGGATTTGTCATGACGTCACGGCCGGCCGGCCGCAAAAGGAATGAGAGAGTGCGTGCGTGAGCGCGAAAAGATTAAAAGAAATAAATAAATACAAGTTGCAGAGTTGAGAAGAGAGCGGGACGGCAGCTGGGCGCGTGGGCGGGAGGATCAAAACAATGCAGCGCCAAGGCGCTCAGGCGGGTTTGACTTTGAACGGCAGCGCTTGACGAGGACCCGTCGGCCCCGTGTGAACCTCTCTGAAAAAAGATGTTTCCAGGCTCCTACGATGGACTCGCAGGTCACTAAGTCCTCCGAGGGCTTCTGGCCGAGATCTATTCCAAGGTAGGCTCAGCTCAGCGAAGAGGTTCTCTGCACCTGGC
Source organism: Myoxocephalus aenaeus (assembly GCA_038501785.1). Classification (NCBI taxonomy): domain Eukaryota; kingdom Metazoa; phylum Chordata; class Actinopteri; order Perciformes; family Cottidae; genus Myoxocephalus; species Myoxocephalus aenaeus. The sequence continues at coordinate 299,717 of JBAMJR010000013.1, forward strand.
TGGGTGACCCATTTACTGTTTGCCCTCGGAGGCTTAGGCTGAGCTAAGAGACCCACTTTTACTTTATTGGCGTGACTCTTGAGGAACGATGCAGATTAGGCTTTGAGGGAATGAGTGTGTGTGTGTGTGTGTGTGTGTGTGTGTGTGTGTGTGTGTGTGTGTGTGTGTGTGTGTGTGTGTGTGTGTGTGTGTGTGTGTGTGTGTGTAATGAGCACCTGCGCGCTCAGGCCTCTGCTCCATGCTAAAACTCGCGGCCGCGCGTTAGCGCCTAGAACAAACACGGCCACATTCCTCACCCTCTGCTCCCGCTCTACTTTCACGCAGCGGTGGCGACGGACTTCTTCCTCGCATTTGCAAGCGCAGGAACAAATATAAAAAATAAATTATAATAATAATAAAACAAACTCCACGCCTTGAGGAGGTGAATGAACTCTCATTCCTTCTTCTCCGCTCACCAGAATCGAAGCAGAAGTCTCGCGGCTCCGGCTTGATGGCCATGGGGTGGAACGCCGACGCCTGCCGCTGGGGCCCCTGAGGCCCCTGGGGGCCCATGCTGGGGACGCCCTGCTCCGCGTACCGCGGGTCGACGAGCTCCTGCTTGAATCCCTGGGGCGGCACGGCTACCAGCGGCTCCGACATCTGGCGGTGGTACGGCGGCCGGCCGTCACGCGGCAGACTGTTGTGGTGGTGGTTGTTGTTGTTGTTGTTGTTGTTGTTGCTGGGCATGAACTGGGGGCGCCCTTGCCTCTCTGACGGGGGGAACGGTAGACATGGCTCCGACATCTGCCGCTGGAACCTAAAAAGATGGAGGAGAAAGGGTGAGGTTGTGATAAAAAATTAAAATAAAATAAAAAGACACGCCCCCTGGACCCCCCCGCCCCCTGGACCCCCCCGCCCCGTAATGACACGGTCATCTCACCTGTGCTCGGGTGAGAAGGTGTTGGCATCCTGGCTGATGGGCGCGCACGGCACGGCGAAGGGCGGGCTGTGGATGGGAGAGCCCGCGCTCGCCGTTATGGGCGGCTGCTGCTGCTGCTGCTGCTGCTGCTGCTGCTGCACATGCAGAGGAAGCGGATGCGGCCCCGGGGTCAGGTTGGCGAGGCGCGGGTGAGGAGGAGGAGGAGTCTGTTCGCCCAGCGGGTGCGTTCCGCAAGGAGAGACCGGCGTCGAGGGCGGAGTTAATGGCTTGAACCTGGGAGCGGGCTTCCTGTCACAGGCACTGTGGGACGAGGAGACGCCGAGTCAGAACCCCTTCAAAAAAAAAAACTGCGGGCGGGATCACCGGCGCGGCGATGACCTCCGACCTTACCTGTAGCTGTAGAGGCACTTCTCTCCGTAGGGCATGGGGCTCCGGTCCTGGCGGCAGGGGGAGAACTCTTTGGAGGGAGCCAGCTCCCGTTTGATCTTGGCTGGCGGCGGGCCATGAAACATCACTGGACAGGAGGAGACACAGAGGAGCAACACAGTCGAGTGCATTAGATCAACTCCAGATAGCGGCTCTAATTGAAGCCATAAACAGAAGTGCAGCAGTTATCTTAACCACATTTTTTTTTGGAACTGATGGATAAATGGACGCATGGACATCGTCCGCGTATTCCCCCGGCTGACAGAGCCACTTAGCGGCAATTTATCACCCGGCCTAATGACGGCCGGCTCTGGAGAAACAACAACGCGTCCAACCCCCCCCCCCCCCCCCCCCCCGCCGCCGCCGCCGCCGCCAGGCAGGCAGGCAGGCAGGCAGCGCGCCCGAAGCTATCAAACTTCACGTGCGACTCCCATTAGGGCCGGCCCCCGGCAGCAACACCCATGAATCAGCGTGGCTGTAATCTAATGGCGGCGAATGATTTTTTTTCCCTTTCTTTCCTTTCTCCCGCGCTGTAACCATTAGACACTCGCTGCAGCTTTCTGCGGATCGGCTGCAGTTTCCGGGGGCGCCACATAATAGCCGGGCAAGAAACTGGATCCCCTTGGCACAGAGGAGCGGAGGGAGGGGAGGGGGAGGGTAAATCACCCGTGGCGCTGATGGACAACGAGCGGAGTCACAATGAGCACGTGAGCTCCGCCGTGGTGCACCGCCGACAACAACGCCGTGGCTCTGAGAGGAAAGTAAATAAATTAAAAGGATTAGGCGTCTTCTTTTTCCTCCTTCTCCCCTTTTTCCCTGGACTGACGGACGAGAGCTCCACACACAAACTCCCCCCCTCCTGACCTCAAACATGAGCTCCACGCATCTTCACGAGAAAGAGGACGGTCTGCAGCCTGGCAAACTCACTCAGTCAGTATCGCACACGCTGACAGCACAAGGTCAAGGACTCCGCCACAGCAGCACCTTTACAGTGAGAAGCAGACCTCGGATGGGGGGGCGGGGGGGGGTGGGACCTCGATAATGTGTTCCCTGGTGGTCAGTTTGCGGCCCTGACAACGACACGCAGCAACCACACCCCGTCTCCACCGCCTACGCATCAGACGAAAACATAAACTCAGAGGCCGAGAAGGAGAGGAGGGTCACGCGACGCTCCACTGGTCGTAACTCAAACCTTTCCTCTCAGCTGCATGGAGAAGTGTAAGGGATGGGGGTGCAGACAGTTTGTGTGGTTTTTTTTTTTTTAAAGAGAGGTGGTAGTTCTGTGGAGCAGCCCTGAAGCCGCCCCCATCCACTGGAATCTGGCCCACTTCAGCAGCAGGGCCCGAGTGCGGGAAAGTGTGAAATCAGATTAGGGGCTTGGCTCATGTGGTGCCCCATGCCAATCGGCTGATTAAACTCAAAATGGAGGGGAGAGGGAGAGAGATGCTTTTTACCAGAGCTGTGTTTTGAAGAATGGTGTTCTTCCTCGGCAGGATGTAAAAAAATAATGATTCGATATATAAAAAAAGGAGAGGTGACCTGGACATCTGGTCAGGGACAGAAGCTAAAAAAGCACTTTCCTCCCGACGCAGCGCCGCTGAAGAAGGATTTCTGAGCACAAACTGCCACCGAGGTTTGAACGTCTGCCCAAAAGCAGACCAGAAACCAGGCTGACCACAGCTACAGAACATGCTCAGGACACACATAATAATCAGAGATGAACACTAAAAATAAAAAACAAAAATAATAAAAAGCAGGTACTCACAGCTGTCCGACTGGAAATCTGGGACAAACTGTTCGTCATCAGGCACCTGGGCTGTGAAGATACAGGAGGACGGAGCACGTGAGGAAGAAATAGAGCACGTCGTCCTTTTTAAATCTCTCAGACGAAGAAAAAAAAAAAAAGGTGAAAGAAAACTAATCTGCTGGAATATTTTTATCTTTATTAAAAAGAGCTTTTTGGAAGAAAAACAATGTAATTTAAACAGGAGAAAAAACTAAATGTGTCTAGGTCGGCGGTTTTCTCATGAGCAGGACTTTGCTCTTCTAATTGCTAAAACACAAAAACAACAATATTTCACATTCCTGCCAAGTTAATCTTTAATCTTAAAACTGTTCATCCTGTTCCCCGTCGTTTAGAAAACAAACAAACAAACAAACAAAAAAGGTACAAAACTTAAAAGTACAACATCATTTTTCTAATAAAATGATCGTGGAATTTACCTTCTGCGATCCAGATCTCTTGCAGCTGACTGAGGTCTTGGAAGAGATCTGAAATAAATAAATAAAAAAACAAAAAGACATTGAGTGTGAGCTCCCACCACCTCGTCACGGAGACCAGCATCACGTCCGGCGGCCGTTACCTTCCGTGTCCTGGGCGAGTTCCGTGTCCACAAACTTCCTCTTCCTGTCGGCCAGGGGCCTGTGGTGCGACGGCTCCTCCACGTGGGACTTGTGCTGCTGGGAGGAAGAGGAGGAGGACGAAGAAGATGATGTCACAATGCAGATGGTACAGATGTGTATTATTATAAATGTACAGGGATCTGTGTGTGAGGACGTGTGTGTGTGTGTGTGTGTGAGGCTGGCACGTGTCCACTTACGCTGGGTGGGACCATAAATGGGACCTGCTGGTCATAGAATCCGTCCATGTTTGTGTGTGTGTGTGTGTGTGTGTGTGTGTGTGTGTGTGTGGAGGGAGGGGGGGGCCTCCGATATTGGGGGAGGGGGGAGAGGGAGGTGCTCGCTTTAAAGCGACAGCGCACGGGGGTCACGTTGCGGGTCACTGGAAGAAAAAAACAAAAAAAAACACAAGATTGGAAACGGTCAATAAAACTGCAAAGAAATGGCACATTGTTGTTGTTGTTGTTGTTGTTGTTCCACTGGACTGGGTCAAAGCAGTTGGGATTCATTTCTTATCATATCATACATCTTTTTGCATCCAGTTCAGACGCTGCAACAAAAGGCCACCGTCTCCTTACAGCCTGCTATTTGACCAACAAACAAATCTCTCACCACACACACACACACACACACACACACACAACGTAAACACAAAGTCTGGTATGGAGCGCACACAGTTACACTTATATAACTGCTCACTGGCCATCTGCACTACGCTCCACTATAAGCAGAGTAGAAAAGACTGTCTCACTCAGGGTAGCAGGTCACAAACAACAAATAGTTCCCTTTAATGTGACATCCTCACATCTCCCTCGGCGGAGTGATACGACTCACTCCTCCATCTTAATGGGTGACGACTGCAGAAAGCTGCTGGGCCAATTATTAGCGCCAAGCACATATTACACTTATTACTTTAGAACCAACTGTACTGGTGCGGAGCAGCAGAGCACACATCCTTCAGGAGGAGGAACATTACTCATGTGGGCCACTCACACGTGGGTATAAGGAACACAATAAAAAAAAAAAAAAGGAGGTAATAATTGGAGACTTTACATGCATTTTTAAAAGAGGAAAAAGTTACTTTATTAATTTAGATACTTTATTGGGGGAAACTATTATTCTAATTATGTTGAACCTCAGGAACTATAAAAACAGTAAAAGGTCATAAACGCACCAAAATGTAAATAAAAAAAAATTGAAAAAAAAAGTTGGGATTATAAATTCCACTACAGTTTCAAAGCCATTGCGGTTTTAAAAAAAAAATACAGAAAAACTTGTATACTGCGTAATTCACTCCAACTTTTCCTCCGTGAGCCGACGCGACTAAATCTGCAAATTTTCGGCCGAAGTTCTGCGCTTCAGAGGCGGCTTGAGGGTGAGGGAGATGGGGGGGGGGGGGGGAGGAAGATCACCCGACACCTCCTCCTCCTCCTCCCGCCCTTCCCCCATCCCTCCCTCCCTTGTTTTTCTCAATGAAGTGAAACTCGACCCGTGTGGAAACAGAGGATTGAAGTAGAAGAAAAAAAAGAAGAAAAAAGAAGGACGTCCATTCACAAAAAAAATTTAAAAAAAAAAAAAAAAAAATCACAAACAGTCGCCTGACCGCACTGATAAGATAAAGCCAATACCCACGCAGATACAACACACGCTGGGCTTGAATACGGCCATCTCCCCCCGCAGATTAAAGCCGTTATAACACGGGTTTTAACTTTAAATAAGATGGCGTTGCGCTAGTTTGTCTCAGAAGAACGTGAGAAAAATACCCAGCCATAACAGCGCTTTAAAAAAAGAAAAAAAAGAAATACTGCAGCTTACCTTGTATGTGTATTTATACGTCCTCGATATGGAAAGAATATAGTATTGATATCCACAAATACCCCCAAAAAACAACGTGTCGATAGTCGTGTAATCGCCTGCGCGCTGACAAACCGATGTGCCCTCTTCGACTCACAAAACTTGACTGAGCTTTCTGTTAATGGCCCGCTCGTTTTTTCCCCCTGGGCTCGAGCGGCACCGCGGAGACGCGCGCTGATTGGCTGAGCGAGCCTGTCTGTTGGGTCGGCAGCCAATGGCGTCTCAGGGGGGAATTAATTATGCATGAGGCTTCGGTTTGGCCAATCACAGCGCGGTGGTGGCCTATTTTTATGAATGGCTGGATTTCATTCACGTTTTTTTCGCCCATCAATGCCCCGATGGAGTTTGTTAAAGGGCCAGCTGCGGTGACAATATACGAAAGGTCGACACAGACAGACACAGCCGCTGCTGTGGCAACGTCAGTGTCACGTTGGACTCTAAAATTAGATTTGATTACACTGTTACAACAAATTTGATTTAAACTGTGCCATTTAAGCATTATTGCATTATTAATAAAAAAAGTTATTTAACAGCATACTTAATGTAACCGATTGGTATTCAGGAGAGTGATGCAAAATGACAAAGAAGGAAAAAGTATTTAAAGTAAATTAAGAAGTTAAATACCTAAAATGTTAGCGCCAGCATCTAAAATGCCAATTATCAAGCATTACTAACCATGTTACATGTTTACATTTTGTCTGTCTTTTTTTATAGGCTACATAAATACATATAATAAATTATAAATAAATTATATTTGCACACAATGTGATCAGTTTTATTTAAGAGACATATTTACTGGAGAGGTGATGATGAGGTCAGTTAATCTGTTCAGAGCAAGACATTTTTAGACAAGCGCTGGTCCAATTAGTGCATACATGTATTGACACCAGAGGATAATGTTTACCTTTGATGAAAAGACTCAATTTCCTTTTTATTAACATGTTCACACTTCATTCTTTCATTTAAATGTGCATTCACTGCATATATTTTACTGTGTATTCTATTTCACAACATCAAGGTCTAAATCTTTGTGGGGAAATCGCAAAAACCTCCTTTTTGGAGGGCTACAATGTACACACAATGATCTATCATGAGTCTAAAAATAGATGAATCAGCATATCAAATACGCTCCCACCATTCTTATCATTTGAAAAATGCATCATAAGTTCTCCACAAGTTAATACTGAGAGCATGACCTCTTTATACCTTTCACCAACTCTTTGGTCCGTTTAATGCATCTCCTGTATCATGTGATCAACGTCTATGTTTAGAAGACCAATCCTAATGCTCTTCTTTTTCCACCCACACATATCAAAAATCAAAGTGGGATATGTTTTCATCATGGCAGATTGCTGTGAAGTAGCTCACCAGAAGATGAACCACTCTCATATTTGACCATAAACTCACCTTTCTGCAACAAACACAAGTTCACACGGTCAATTTTCATACACAAGGTAGAGGTCATAAATGCATGTGCATGATATTTGCTGAGCACATTCGTGCTTTCCAGATGACGAAGAGCTTTAAAGACGAGGCTCAAAGTAAAGCAACATGTCGTTCATCTAAAACTAAAACGATAGTTCTTCACTTGCCTTTAATTGAACCAGATTCAATGATATTAATCAATTTCTGCATCTCACTACTGCATTGTATTTCTTATTAAACTGCACTGCAACTTTTATAAATGTTTTTGTTGCTTTTTGACAGTTTTTTTTAAAATGTTTTAATGAATGTTATTAATAGTTTTTAAATCCTGTTTTCTTCTGCATTATGTTTTGATGCTTTTAATGTTTTTTTTTTTTTGTGAAGCACTTTGAATCGCCTTGTTGTTGAAATGTGCTTTACAAATAAACTTGCCTTTTAACTTCCACAGTTAAAAGTTTTAAAATAACAAACATAAAGTCTTCCCAAGTTGACCGTCATGAAGCATATTATGACTTTGTGATGCTCACAAATATGTGTGTGTGTGTGTGTGTGTGTGTGTGTGTAGGAACGGCTGTCGAAGCCCCAAAGGTTAGAGGTCATGAATAAATAAACTTAGTCATTATCACCTCGAGTCACCGAATCAGGAATCCCTCCATATAAACTCTGTGTCACTGCGCACACAGATTCCAGCAGCTGGTATGAAAACTAAACTAATCTCCCCCTCCGGCAAATCTCTGCAGCCATGATATTATGAGCCCGCTGCGAAAGGCAACAGAGGTAAGAAAAGACTAAACACACATGTAGAGCTAGTGCAGAGATATCCCCGCGGGTCGCCCGGGAGGTCTATTAGGCCAAAGGCGAACGGCTTGTCTTTCAGGGTATAAACTCCACTCGGAAATGTAAAGGCGCTGAAAAGTGTGGAGGTGAGAGGGCCTAAAAATATCCACCCCCCCTCACCCCCACTTCGTCAAATTCAATTGCACATGGAGCATTAAACAGCAGAGGACATATGCCTCAAAAGCAGCCGCCTGCAGGTCCTCCGCGCGGCGGCACCTCTTCGCTGGTGCGGATGTGGTGGGCGGTCACTCGGAGGCGTGCGGAGAGAGCGAGCACATTGTGTTGCTGTTCTTACTCTTTCCTTAAATAAATGTGCCGTATGCAACGGGTGACACGCTGCCTGTGTACATACCTACCTCTCTCTCTCTCTCTCTGGATGAGCGTCAGAGTGTTTTCGTGAAGGCCGGGCGAGAGATTCGACGCTCTAAATCTCACCTGCTCCCTGGAAGGCTACGCTCTATGGTGGGTTAGTGTGACACCGGCGTTAATCCTGATCCCCAGGAACCTTCACTAAACCAAGGTGAGGACACCACGAAAAAACCTACGCCTGGAACATCTCCGCCCTCTGACCTCTGGGAAACGGGAGAAAACGATGGTGTCGTTCCTTTTTTGTGTGTGTTGATTGTTGATCTCGAACGGACGAGCAGAACAACTGCAGGGTCCGTGTCGGGATTCTCAATTCGAAACATGGAACCTTTCATTTTTATTCGTCAAAACGCTCCTAAAAACCTCGTGGCGAGGACCGTTTGGTCACGGAAAGTGAGCGAGAGCGTCGTAATCGAGAGTCCTAAAGAAATGTCTGTCAAAATGCACATTTCAAAAAGAGCTAAAATGGGGGAAGTAGGGCCTCTGGGCGCAGGATGCTCTCTCTCACTGAGGGACAAGATGTGACTTGCCTGCTATTAATAGCACTTTGGGAGATAATTCCTGCCTTGTTATCTTAGCAGCCGTACTCAAGAAGCCTCGCCAAAGGCAGCTCTTCTGAGGCTCCCAGTTGTATAACCACCCTTCCTTTTATTATCTCCCTCTTGTCTCTCTCTCCCATTCTCAATTCAATGCTTCCATCTTCTTTTGACATGTTTCTCTTTTCATCTGTCTTTCTCTCGCTCTGCTCTGGAAGAAGACCCCCGGGGGCCCAAAAAGGGCCTAAAGGGAATGAGGACTCGACAAAACCTTCAATTTGTTCCCTTTGAATTAAGTGGTATCCTTTGAAGTTGGAGATTTGAACTCAACGAGACAAAACACACACCTGGAACCAAACGCGCTCGGGACTTTGAAGCGGCGACGCTCGTATGTTGGGGTTTAGCTGCTGTGATGTTAGCCATCAGCATTTAGCATGGTGTGCTAACATGCTAGCATTGTTTTTACTGAGTGTTATACAGAAAGGACATGTGAGGATTGTCATTAGTTTTGCAGGTTTTTGGCCATAAACCAAAGTATTGGACACATTTTAAGTCGATAATGTCGCAAAAACTATTGAGCTAACGTCTTAAGTTAAAGCAATAAGGACACCACCAACAACAGTACAGCGACAAATAATTCTAGCATTTATTCTATTTTCAATAGAGGACTTATAACAGGTAACTTCAGCATTTTACAACCTGGAACTCTTTTCCTAAGTGACTAATAAAAACGAATATTTTTGAAATATAGGTCCAGTATTGAAGGAGAACTCTGCAGACAGCAGCCGCTAATCAGTCTGCAATGTAATGTAATGCAATGTAAACTCCTCACCGTCAATGTACGTCCACTAAAAGTGTTTTGTTTCTGCCGCTGACAGGTTTAGATTGTTATTAATATCAAGTGTCCGACAACATTATGGAATACAAAACCCTACATAGAAATAAAAACACTTTTCCTCACCTTTTTGCTTTCTGCTTGTTCTTGTGTCATGTGACCCATCAGCTTGGTTGTTATCTAAAAGATATCCAACGTGATGGCTGAATTTATTTAGCTGAGTTCCACAATAGTGGATGGGACGCAAAAAAACGTCAAAGTGAAAGAAAAGGTTTTATTTCTCTGCAGGGTTCTTTCCATAATATTGTCAGACCTTTATAAAATAACAATCTGAGCTGGTCAGCGGCAGAAACAAGAACTTTTAATGGAGGCGAGTAGTTGCACTGGACCAATTTAAAAAATGGCTGCCCCCACATTACGCACTTAGGAGCATTGAGGAAACCCCCCCCCCCAACGCCTCCTCCATGCTGACCTTTGTAAAGTTTTAAATGTTGTGTTTGTGTGAACAATGCATGAGAGAATAGTTGGCTCCATCATCATCACCGAACACAGTGAGATGTTATCTTGGCCTCCTGAACTCTGGAGTAAAGAAACGTGTCCTTTCTCTCTTCGAAGCGCTTGTTCCTCCTCGTCACAGATCTCCTCTCAGTCTGTTTAATGTCATCAGTGACTCACAGTTGTTGTTGGATTGCTTGTCTTTAAATGATTCATGGAGATAAATAAATCAGGGCCCCGTCTTCATCAAGCAGCATGTAAACATCCCGATTAAACCACGAGAGAGTACACATGTGTCTTTTTGAAATAGCAGCAGTACTGTGTGGAGGTTAAAGGGCAAATACAATCACCTTGAGTAGAAATCCATGAGTTGCATTCGTTTTAATGAAGGAAGAAAACACAAAAAAGGGACAACATGCATTTTCAATCACCTCTGTTTTATTTGGTAAAATGTTTTGTCCATGAAAATGCCAACAAACAGTGAGGGTGACATACTGTACAGACAGCAGACTGCAGAGGATGGACATATTGATTTTTCAACCCTTTCATCTAATCAGAGGGTCTGTCCTTGACCCACCACACTGACCCCCGAGGGGGCAACAGAAGGCTCACATCACAGACGCAGAATTCATAAATCAGATTACTTAATTAACTGTCATCTTGGTTACATACAGACGCCCCCACTGAAATAATCCCCTGAAGCTGTGTGATGACGTCGCCATCGTGATATGTAGTATCGGGTCTGTGAACTCTACTTCTATGATCTGGTGATTTAATGTACACGTAGAGCGGCAGCTCTGCTGTATCTGTGCCTCTGATGTCACTCAGTGCTGCTGATCTAGACCATCAGATCTGGATCACACGAGTCCGGGCTGTGGAGCCATCCCTGGGTGTGGGGCTCAGATAGTTCCACACCAGGACAGCAGATTGACTGTGATTTGGTTTGGCTAATGAAAATGTGTGCTAATGAAGAACACAGAGAGTTGTGTGGCGGTCGTAAATAATCAGCCCAGATATTAAATATCATACAGTAACGTGTCACACTAGTTTAACATTTTGGGAAATACATTAGATAGGAGAGAATCCCATGTTACCGACTTGTCGTGAAATAACTTAAAGTACGGGACGTTAGAGCGTCTTCAGCTTCTGGACTGTGACAAACACGAGTAACAAGCAGGCGGCGACCTCCTGAACCTACAATCTCTCTAATGGCCAGCAGGGGGCGACTCCTCTGGTTGTATAGAAGTCTATGCTTCATGTGTTAAAGCTGCATTATCTCTAATGGCCATCAGGGGGGAGACTCCTCTGGTTGTATAGAAGTATATGCTTCATGTGGTAAAGCTGCATTCTCTCTCCTGACCACCACGGGGCGACTCCTCTGGTTGTATAGAAGTATATGCTTCATGTGTTAAAGCTGTATTCTCTCTACTGACCACCAGGGGGCGACTCCTCTGGTTGTATAGAAGTATATGCTTCATGTGTTAAAGCTGCATTCTCTCTCCTGACCACCAGGGGGCGACTCCTCTGGTTGTATAGAAGTCTATATAAATGACTCTACTTCTCTCTTGATGTATTCCCTCAGTAAACATTGTAAATATGAGTTTATGTCTCAATCTCTAGTTTCAAGTCTTCTTCAATACAGCATGATGTTCATTTAGTAAATTATGGTCATTTAGAGTCAAACAGACCATAAAGCAGGGGACGCTTTAGGGCGGGGCTACAAGGTGATTGACAGGTCGCTACCAGAGCCGTATACACCGTCTGTACGTCACTTCTCCTCGGTCCAAATATTGCAAAAAGTCAGGAGGGCGACGTCCAGACGCCGAACTCAAGACTTCAAAGGTCCAGAAACCAATGGGCGACGTTACGACTTATTATAGGCGCTCTATGGTTTTCATAGAGGGATTTCCTTCACAATTGATTGGACTGCTGAAAAGTGGGCGGGATTAGAACGTACTGACGCTCCACACTCACCTCTGTTGCCCCTAAAAGTTGCAGGTTGATTGATGAATTGATTTCTTATTATTGGTTGACGTTGGTTGCTAATCTAATTTTACAGAAAGAAAAGATGGTTTGAATTTTGATATGAAAATACCAGGGTGTTTTTCGTCTTTTTTCTTTTGTGCATTTATTGTTTGGTGCACAATAAAAGAGTGGTCGCTTAAACATGCTGTGAATTAACAACATGACATTATTCCCATTGTATTTTTGTTTAACAACGTTGCACGATAACTTAATCTTCCCCCTGCTTCCAGTCTTTGTGCTAAGCTAAGCTTCAGCAATGTGTACCCACACATTATAACAGTGGTACCATCAGTTGAATTAATGAATTAAAGTAAATCTGGTTGATGTTCGGCATTTCTGCTCATTGCTTCTCGTGTGAGAGGTTTGTTTTGTTTTGTCGTAATGTGTTCTAATGAATATTGAATGACTGATGAGATATTTCCAATGCGACTACAATATTTGTTGATAAAGAGACATAAACATCAATGTGAGCTTTAGTCCAAGGACTCGCTCTCCTGACTCATCAGTTTGAGAGTCACACGAGGAGAAATCAAAGATGGAGGGAAACCAACTTCCCCGCAACAGCAGCTGGAGGAGTCGTGTGTTTCTTAAAAGGTGGAAACCGGTCCGGTAACTCGGCATCGAGCCTGTGGCTGAATGTGCCGAGCGTCATTCTCAAAAAAACTATCAGAAATAATCTCAAGCGGAAGAAAACGTGAACCCGTTTGATCAATTTAAGTGTCCATCCACGGCTGGATTATTATAAACCTGCTGAACTTTATGTGCCTTTTGAATGTTTTGACAACCGGTCAGGTATCAAATATCTCAAATGTAGCAAAATAGAATAAAAAAATTATATTTTTAGTGTCTAATCTTGTCTTGTGTCCATTCTATTTCAACATAGTTATCCCTCATTTGATTTGCTTTGTGTGTGTTGAATGTGTGAGCCTCTGTGTTGTCGTGTTAGTACTTGACAATGTCTAAGAGTCTCCTGAATGATCATACTATGTATTTTAATATTCTCACTCATTCATTGTTTCTGCACGCATTGTAAAAGCGTCAATATTTGATAGCCTTGTATGTTTAACCTTATTTCTGTTTTTAGGTTTGTTTTGTAACATCTGCCTCTCGGGACTACGGATGAAAAATAGCCGCTTGGTTAACTCTGGCTCATTTACAGAAATGTTTTTATTAATGTGCACTGTCCCTTTAACAAATAAACCATTTAACCAGATAAGGCTGGTGATATTCTTTATTATTTTTTTTTATCAGTGTGAACAAATTCCATTAAAAAGACCAAAACCAACAAGTATTGCATGTGTAGCAAAGCCTTATAGAGATTATGAGTTATCATTAGTTTTTGAGCACCTTTCTGCAGCCGCATTTACTCGACGAAGCACCAAATGTGTTAAAAATAGTCCAACAAATTTACCGTTTACTCCAATCTCAGTCATTTTTTTTACTAAAAACAAACAAACTGCAGTGCCCATCCGTTTAAGAACATCACAGAGCAAAAATACACAAACATATGTGACGTATTTGTTTTTTTCTAAAGATTGAAGTATTCAGGAAGTAGTAACACATTGTTGGTCTTATTTCATGGGATTTGGCGCTTTATCTTCAGGAAAACTCAGCCTGCAGATAAAGATGGCCGCGGACATTCATTGTTAATAAAGGTCAATTCCGTAGCAGCGGATCGGTGGTAACCAACCTCTGCTGCTAACTGAAGGTTAGGATGACACAGAAATCACTCAGCCGCGTTGCCAAATATTGACAGAATTGTCTGCATTCTGTTTGTCGACATGCTGATGACAGTCCGCGTTACAGCGATGACTTTTTGGAGCTTTCTAGGGCAAACGCGTTGCAACAAATAACCGTCCCCTTCTTCTTGGGGATTGAATGATTGACTTTGTTTCCCGTCCCGCGTGAGCGCAGGGCGGATCCATTCATCTGTTGAGGCGATCGATCGCATCAGAGGACGGGAACAGACATGAACTGTGACACATATTGGGAATCCGCTCAGACGGGGCTCCGCGTGGGCGTTCGTGTCGTTTGCCCTTTCGACTCCGCGATGAAATCCTGGACGGGTGGGTGGCGCAGCGGGAGAGAGACTTCATCCTGGGAAATCTACTTTCGTTTCTTTTTAACGTGACGTTTTAGTCGTTACAAACGACTAAATTAAACAGAAATGAAACCACAACAAATAAATATATCAGATGAATGGAGTTTTGAAGCAGAGAAATGAGTTTGAATAGTCTGATCCGCACTCTCCTCTTTTGTTCGCCCTCCTTTTGTTTCAGCAGGCATGCGGTGATGCAAGTTAACTTCAGCTAAAATATTATAAACAAATATATACACTTGGTAATATAGCCGGCTAAAAACAAATTCTCTCATTTAAAAGTAAAGTCACTGTAAACATGCACTCTTCTCCCACCGAGGTCTCTCGGCACCCAGGCTCCATTTCAGGGAGAAAACGATGCGCTGTACTTTCCCACAATGCCGCAGTGCCAGCTTTAGAAACCACGGAGCGGGATGAGAGTGACACATGGCTAACCTGAAGGAGTTGATGATTGGAGGAAGCCAGAAGCCAAAGCATCTGAGTGGGGGGGGGGGGTGGATGTGTGTTTCCACGGGGCCTGGGTGCGAGAGCAATGACTCGGTGTGTTTTAAAGGGACACATCGGGTCTGGAGGCCCGACAGCGGAGCTCAGTTTGCACCATCAGAGCGTCACCGTCTCCCTCGGCCCTGCGCTCTGAAACGCCGACGTCTCCGCCGGGCGAAAGGCAGTTTCCCCTCCGAAACGTCTAACTGGCACCACACGCCGATCATTCAGGGTTAAACATTGGCGCCGCGTCACTTTTCTTGAGCGTTAGCATCCTTGACCTTGAGGTTAACCGTGTGTGACGGAATAATCCCATTTACCTTCAGCGGCAACCTTTTTCTGAGGCCGATACTGATGTTTAAAAAGGTTACGATGTATCGGTTGATTTTTTTTTTTTTCAAGGACTTTTTCATGTTTGTATTGCCATTGAAATGTAGACATTCATGGTCCCCAGAGGATGGACTACTACTGACTTCTCCTGTAGCGCTACCTTGAGTTTTTTTTGGGGGGGGGGAAATATCTCAACAGCTATTTCATTCACTGTCTCTGGTAATTCATTACATCCGTTCATATCCCACTCAAAATAAACGCTATAACTTGATATACTCTTCATCTGACAAATTTTAATTTGTCCAACACTTTGGTACAAATACCTGCAAAACTAATGACATTCCCATCAGTAAAGTATCAGTACATTCTATACTGCAACTTCTTGTTTCTTTGGCCGACATGTATGCCAATACTAATGTATACTGTATATAAAAATATAAATATTATATTATATATATATGCAATAAGCTTCATCAGTGGTCGATCTTCACTTTCAATCGATAAACCAGCACCGGGACCACGTGGACCATGAGATTATTTCGTCACACATTCTGTAACTTCGATGCATTTGTTGCAGGCGAGGAGGAAGCCGGGCCGGGGAGAGACGATGACGCAACACTCCACCGAAATCTCCAAGGATGTGAGTTAGACGAGAGTGGAGAAAAAAAAAAACTGCCTTCCGACTCGGCGACTCTGTACGGCGAAGAATACTGATCTGAGCTCCTCTAAGCTAAGACTTCCACATTAATAACAACGATATATTAAAACACATTTGTGTGTACAGTATTTGTGAGCTACTCCGCTACTTTCCAGAAATATACATATATTATGCTCCCTCGGCACACACTGCTATACGTAATTTGCCATATTGTGGGGACAGTAATATGAATACATTCTTTTATAAACACTGAACTATAATCTCTTTCTGAAGTCATATCCGTCCTCCATCACATCTTTATTTGGTGTTGATGAACAAACCATGAATGCATTGAAGCAGGGGCCCGGCTCGGGGGACGTGCGCTCTGACAGCACACTTGACATTGTGCGTTGATGTTTGACACAGTAATTAGGCGTAGGGTTTCACTGGAATAGAGGGATAAATTTAGTCCCCCTGTCAATGCTCTGGTAAATAACCCCCCCCCCGGCGGGGCCGTGCTGCTGTACCCTTGAGCGGATGTATTTCAATCCTTGACCCAGTAGAAGTGTCCGATGGCAGCCGGCGCACAGGAGCCGTCGGACGGCCGTGTCGATCCTCGGTTATGCTGCGGACACGGACAGGTGCGGACACCGCGGACGGACGCGCCGTGGTTCTGTTCACCGTCCGCCTGGGAGACGCACTCTGCAACTAAACCCGCCGGTACGAGGGCGTCCGCCGAAATTAGTTTCCTAAACTTACTACAAGGAACTTTCATTCGCAGTCCTGGTTCTTGTTCTCCCCCCGCGAGCCTCCCTTCCCTCCCAGCGGCCCGGGCCTCCAGGGGCCTCTACCGCTGACGAGGAGGCGGAGCCGGAGCTGGATTTGGGTCTGGCCCTCTGGAATCTGAGCCGAAATAATTTCTGGTGCATCGTTTTGGTCCGATGTGGCGAGGATTTTGGACCCGATGACAGGCATTAAGAATAACGGCATGGAAATAGCCGGTCCTCTGGCGGACGGTCTCCTTTTGCTGATCATATAGCGGCGTTGGCATCCCACCGAGTCGGCTGCACGACCGAGTTAAAGGTTCCTTGTAGTAACGTAAAGAAAGCTCCAATCTCTCCTTTCTCTCTAGACTCAATTTATACGATAGATATGACGCCCGAAGTCTACCGTCAGATCATCTCCACGCTCTCTAAATACGGTTTAAAGGATCAGTTTTTTTGTGGGCCAGTGATGCTCAGGGGCCAAAAAAAATAATACAAATAAAATCCCTGCATGTTAAACCCATTCCAGGCCACTGTTACGCCCCACTGCCGTCGACCCACAAACAAAATGAGTCAATAATGGATGAGGCGTTTCCTCTGCCGTGCTGCCGGTCTGTGGCGAGGCCCCCGGAGCGCCTGCTTACAAGCAACCGCCGCTTCATTATTCATACAGCTGTTTTAACGAAGAGGCGGATCCTACTCTCTAGTTACTCACCGGCCTTGTAAACAATCACGATTACTGCCACAGGGCTCTCACTTTTTTTTTTTTTTTTTAACCCTCCTTCTCTTTCTCTCTGTAGTGCGTTGGAGCTCGTTCTTTCTCGTCGGACAACCCGCTATCCGTGCTCGTGGGGGAGAGGGGCGGTTTGAAACTAAATCCACGGCTGAGACGGAGGTTTGGGGACCAGACTTGAGGACGGTGGTTACACAGGAATAGGTCGGCGCTGTATACTGACAGTCTTTTCGTTTTCGGGCGCCATCACCGCCGGTTCCTTCGGGGGCAAAAAGATTGTCTGTAGGCATCCACGACGTGACCCCGTTTCAAAGTCCAAAACAGTGTGTGCCAGTCGTCTGATGGAGCTGCCTATACAGTGGGTGGCATGTGTGTGTGTGTCTGTGGCATGTGTGTGTGTGTGTGTGTGTGCATATATATATATATATATATATATATATATATATATATATATATATATATATATATATATATGTGTTGTTTTGTGTGCATGAGTCCTAGTCCCGGCTCCGGTTGCGCTTCTTGAAGAAAAAGAACGGCGTCTTCTGAGGCGGGCCCAGCAGGATGGGGACCTGGTTCATGTGCGTGATCCGGATCTGTGGGAATCGGAGACAGAATGTGAGGATGCAACTCAAGGTTTGTGCAGCAAAGTGTACTCAATACATTTTTATGACGAATTCACCAGGTTGATAGTCATCCCTTCCTGGCCCTTCACAACAGCCCGTTGTGAAAAATCACTCACCGCGACCTTGAACATTGCAGACATAACAGAACAGAACAAAAAGTGTTCCATCCTCCGCCTCCGTGAAGGCCCACTGCGATGGAACGCGTTCGAAATGGGCGTAAGGATGAATAGATAGTCGACTTTTCTCCTTTTTCTATGAAGAGTGAAGTCGGACTGTGATATTTTAACGCCGTGATTGTGCGTTGGCGGTTGAAGATGAACAAAAGGTCGAGGACATGGGACAAAAGATGAGTGACACTCATCTCGGTCCGGCATACAGCGACAAGAGGCCGGGCCACCGGCCTGTGCTGCATTCAGGGTTCATGCACATTTTGACCAATGCATTTCCATGACTTTTCCATGACTTTAAACCAAATTTCCATGACCAAACATGTTGTGAAAACTCGAAAAAGTGATAAAATGTAGTATTTAAACTAACAATGAGAATACAAAGCATACAGTAAACCTTAAATGACACAAATGAATGAGACAATAGTTTGATTAAAAGAATAAACATGTATATAGATGCCTGTATGTATGCCTGCTTATATTTTGAGCGTCTTTTTTTTAAAAGCATATTAATTATTTCAAACTCAGCGTAAATGAACGTCATGAACACATAAATATAAACACATTTACATGACTTTTACTAAACTTTTTGGGGATTTTATTTTTTTCAAGGACTTTTCCAGGCCTGGAAATAACCATTTTTAAATTCCATGACTTTTCCAGGTTTTCCATGACCGTAGGAACCCTGTGCATTTCCACCGCATGGTCAACATGACAGGACATCATTTTTTGGGGGTTTTCCACCTCTAAGCAAGCAGAGTAGCTCCTAGAAGTTAAAACACTGCAGACCTCTGATTGGTCCAGCACAAGCTACCGTCAATAGCAACTACATTTATTAGTTTTTTATTAACTCAACCCAGATATTTATAAAACGGCAGCTCGCAAAAACTACACTGCACTATTGAGGAAGTTCTCTTCCGTTTGGTTGACCGATGAAAGGATTCAGCGAGAGTCGCCTGGGAGACGACGTCGTTGCAGTGTTTCCCGATCAGCTGAGAATGTGTCTCTGGGACCAAAATACTTGGGACTAGAGGAAGCTCTTTTGAATTTGATCACATGCTGTGAGCCCCATGAGAGTCCATCTCTGAGCACACGCTCTCAATGATTCTCATTCACCCGCTCACCGTGCAGGGCGGCTGCATCCAGGGCTCGCCGTCGATCTGCATCGGCAGCCGGCGGGACGTCCTGTGAGGAGAGAGCAGAAGGAGGTGGGGGGGAGGGCAAGGAGAGAGAGAGAGAGAGAGGAGGGGAGGACAGGGTGGAGTTGGAGGTTGTGAAGGTCAGATCACACACACCTCTGAGGCACGACATGCCTGTTCACACTGCCCCAGGACAGGGTCAAACACTGCACCCTTTGTTCCCATGAGAGCCATTCCCAGACTGGCCCCCACTCTTTAAACTCACAGACCCACTGTATATGCACACACACACACACACACAGACACACACACCTACACACACACACACTCAAAGTTGGTTTAGGACTTTCATGCATGCCTCTCCGGCTGGAGAAACACAGCGTGGGAGAATGGCCGTGATGAATGCTCTTCTAATTCTGGTATTCGGGACACTTTGCAGAACAACTTGTGCATGTCACTTTGTTGGTACAGTAGCCGGCTCACTGGAGAACAAAAAAAACACTTTCTTTGAAAAGAAAGAAAGAAAAAAGAAAAGTGTCAGATCCAAATCAAATACTTATCATATTCAAATCTTTAATCATTAGCATCTTGGAACCAAGTCCAAGCTCTGAAAGTATAGTGTGTATGCGTAGTGTATGCAGACATTTCTCATACCGTGATTGTCTGACTCATTTAGTAAAGAATGCATTTATAAAATACATAATTGATGTTATTGGCTGGATGCTGCAGGGATTTTAGACTTCAAAAACACTCAAGAGGAATGCATTTTTGATCATACATGCGTTGAATGGAAGCATTCGGGTTGCGGAAAGCGCCGCTTCCAGTTGGCTGACTGGGAGGAAGATAAAGGAAGGAGGAGGGCATGGTGACAGAGGGGAAGGATGGAGGGCAGAGAGAGAGATCAGAGGAGGAGGAGGAGGAGGAGGAGGAGGAGGAGGAGGGAGGCTCTGACCTGATGGTGACGTTGGCACACTGAGCCAGTCTGCGTCCGGCACTCTTCAGCCCGGTGTAGATCTGACCCATCTCGATCGCCCCTTCTAGGCCGACCACCTCCACTAGCTTGTCACTGAAGTCTGGATGGAGAGAGAGAGAGAGAGAGAGAGAGAGAGAGAGAGAGAGAGAGATGTTAAGTCATAGGCTCTTTGCTTGACCAAACTCAAAAATAAAGGTACTTAAAACTTCGAAAATTGCGAATGGTTTACATCCCATACTAAATACTGATTATCTCCTCAACCACAAGGGCTATTTGAATAATTTCAAAAGGTATAATATACACAAATCCCTGAGTTAAGAAGTTCATATATGTGTTACTGGTATATTGGTTTATGAGAGTACACAGGGAAATCTTCCAGGATGTATTTTTTTTATGTTTTAATTATGTTTCCGAACACTCGTTTTAATATACTAACATAACACTATGTGTTAACAGTATCTCTGCACAGTTTGTCTTGACTAAGTGAAGTTAAGTATTTTTAATAATTCATTCTGTGCAAATATTTCGAGCCACGTGTCGGCTGACACTGAAAATGCCGTAACTTTTTTTGTGGTTTTTGAACGCGTCACTTCTGCCGGCTGCTGCGGAAGGAGACGCGGCTAAAGAAAGTTAAATATTGTTTCAAAAATAAGTAAGTCATATTTCACTTTTTTCTGCTGTAAATGGGTTGCACTGTGGTTGCTCGACGGCGGATTTGGCGGCATTAGTAGATTCAGTAGGTTCTAAGCTTCCTAAAACGCTGTGCTAATCCTGTGTAGCTTCATGCTATCGCTATGGAAATTGACATTTGCAAAACTCGGGGCGCTCTCTCAAGTCACTCTCGAGTCCCTTCAGGTCATATTTATGGTTTATGTTAATATTTATTGTGGAATAGTGTCATAAACATGAAAAATTGACGTATATGCTCCTGTAAGGCCAGGATGTGCCGTTTATTTTGCTATCACATCAGTGGCTTTGATATTGTTGTTTGGGTTCCTGTTTTATTGTGAAGTCCTTGTCTTGTGTGTCCTCTGTGTTCCTGCACTTCCTGCCCCTGTGATTGTCTGTCTGCGCTGTTCCCTGCTTGTGTATTCCCTTCACCTGTGCTGCCCTGATTGTTTGCACCTGTTCCTCGTTACCTTCCTCTTGTATTTAAACCCTGTCTGTCTCCTGTCCCCTTGTTGGATTGTACTATGTGTCCTCTGTCGACCTCGCTGTGTTAAGTTAGTGTTTCCACCGTGTTCACCGGCTCGTCTCCAACTGCGTCTTTGTGCCGTTTGCTGCGCACAATGGATTCCTACAGGCTTTTTCTTTTCTTCCCCTGAAGGTGTGCTGGCGGTGCCGAGGCTAAACGCTCGCTCTCCGAACGCTCGTCAGTTATCGCTGACAAGAGTTCAGCCCTCGTTGCGATATTTAATCAATTGTTCCCATGACAAAATATAGATTATGGCCACTTTAATGTGCAGAGCGTGGTTCTGAGATCGTCGAAAACCTTTTAACGGTAATCTTTTAATCTGTGCATCGCCCTTTGTGTTCGCTCTCAAAGGTCAGCGGCGACGTTATTATGACATTTCACTTTCAACACGCTTCAGATGAAAGGAAAACCCAACGTGACTTGGACTGGTTTGTGTGGCAACTTCACAGGTTTTTGGCAACAAAAAAAGAAGAAAATTAAAAAAATCTGAGAAATGTTTCGTCCTCGCAGCCGGCGTGATAATTTGTGAGGCGCTACAGCAGAACCAACTCGTACTAGATATTTGAATACTTTTATGACTATCTATGTATGACTAGATATTCTCTTCATTCTCATTGTGTTTATTCTGATTATTGGACAATATGGCGGTCTGGTGCCACACAAAGTCAACCCTCTGGAACCCGTTCTCCATCTTTCAGGTAAGCGTGGCGCTCTGAGAGTCGACTCGTGTGATTCAGACCTCGACGTATTCCAGTTTTTTCAAGCTTGCAACACTCAAAATAATAACTGGGTTGCTCTGAATCAGGCGTCTTAAAATGTCAAAGGACTCAGCGAATGGGACTCAGCGAATTCCATTAAATCTCAAACAATTGTGACCACTTTTCTCGTGATTGCGGGAGGCACCCAAAGGGAACCGGTCCAACCGCTTCCCCCCCCCCCCCCCCCCCCCCCCCCCGCCCCCGAGGGTCTCAGTCCTCAAAAATGTTGTTTCTCGCTTATTCCTTTAAGATAGATTCACAGATGACAGTTACTCCGTACAATGAAAAACGTTTGCTAGGTCCTCCTTACACACAGAATTACAATAAGCTTAAGGTAATAAATACATTTAATAAACTCCGGCCTGCACTGTAACTGTTGGAAACACATGCCGCGTGGTTTCCGTTAAAAATGATCTCTTGGTTAATAAAAAAGATTCTTCCGTCAGTGGTCCTCTGTGGCATTTTAGGAAGTGCTGCCATTTCCCCACATAGCTTCAAAGATGATTGAGGTTTTTAGGGAAGTGAGTTTGCTGCAGCTGAGTCACCGACACGCTCTTTAATGTTTCACATGATAATTCAATAGAAAATGTCAGCGCAGAGTAAGGAACAAACATTTTTTAAATCATACTTAAGGTTTATCAATAAGAATTAAATGCTTTGCAGACCTGCTTGTTAGGATGAGAAAAAGTAACTTAAATATGTACTTTGATACCAACAGGTCCAGTTACTTTGACGTCAGCAATATTGCAATTAGTCAATATTGTGAACAACATTTATAATGTAAAGATCTAAATGCTGTTTCAAAGCTTATTTTTCTTTCTTTTTACAGATAGAATTCTAGATAATTTACTCTAGAAATCGGCCCGTGACGGTTTTTAATTGTAGACTTTGAAACTGCGATATCTGTCTGTTTGGGCATGTGACTACAGCGTCACCTTTTATGTTGTGAAAGGAAAACTTGTTTACCTTAACAACCTGATGAATGTGAGTCTACTATTCACTCTTTATCTCTGATTTGGTCTCCTCAGACACGGTCTATTTATTTATTAAGGATCCCCATTAGTCTACACCGTAGTGGAGACTATTCTTCCTGGGGTCCAGGCAAAAGCATTACAATACAAATCATAAAATGCAGTACAGACTTAAGAACAACATTTACATTCAAAGAAAAATAATAAAAATACCTAAAGTAACCTAATCTACACTAATTTCCTTTCTGATTATTGTTGTCTTAAGGTCTATGATGTATGTAGAACATTTTCAGACGTGGAACTAAACTGAAAAGGAAACTTATCAACTGAGCTGTGAAGAGGGAGCAAAGATAAGTTTCCCCACATTGACTATGTACAAGTACCTCATACGACCCCCCAACACATCCGAACTGTCCCTTTTTTAAAATAAGTGACCCCTTTCACATCACATAGTCTTTTCATCCATTGTTAAAGTTCCTGTAAGGAGCTTAACTAACGCCTCTTCATGAACCAGGACTGAGCGGGGCAGACTGTCAGAAGTGTTGTCAAGGGAGTCCGGTGACTGGAAACACTACCGCTTTTGTCCACAGGGACGGCTGAAAGTCCTCATAGTAGCTTTAATATAAAACTATAAGCGCCGCTTTAACTGTATGTTTCCCAACATGATCATCTCAATGCTAAGCTTTCTCCACATTGTTAAGAATACAACTTGTAGTTTTAACTCCCACCAAGGGTTGTGAAAACCCCAAATTCCTACAACAAATGATTGTGGACATGATCCAGCCACGATCCCTCATCACATGTTGCATGTTCAGACACATGTTCGCCATATGAACCCCTCCGTCTCTCCGTCTCTGCGGGGCTTTCCAGGAAATAATCATAATAGGATTGGGCATCCATTAAGAAAAAACAAATGCTGGACAGTTGGGAGACTTAGGGATCAACGGCTGCGTACGACAGATGGGAATACAAAAATAATAAAGAGGCTGGATGTAAAGATGGCGGCTCTGTTTTTGGTTGTCTGTGAAAGCCGTGAAAACGGTCTCACACGGCGTTGCAGAAGGCGTGAAAATAAATTCCAGTGAGTGCTGACGTGCTCTATTTTAGGATTTTTTTGTTGTTGTTAAAACCGTTCTATTCATATATCCTTTTTTCCTGCTGTACTATGAAATTTATAAATCCCCCCCCCCCTCCTTCGCACAACCACCCATACACCTCCACTTCCTGCGAACACCAAACATGGGCATGCCATCCTGCCAGCGTCCCGGCCTGAGCGCCTGATGGCAGAAGAGCCCACTGCGCCGGTTCTCACCTCACCGACCACTCCCGCCTCATCAGATCTCTGCGCTTTTGACTCTCGGGCAACCGGCACTGTTACTTCTCAGTGAGGTGGAGCTAAGAATAGACCAGAACAGCCTCTTGCATAACGGACGCACACAGTGCATTCTGGGATGGAATGGCATTGCCTTGCCAAGCAGCGGGCAGCGAG
The DNA here is from genome assembly GCA_038501785.1 of Myoxocephalus aenaeus. Classification (NCBI taxonomy): domain Eukaryota; kingdom Metazoa; phylum Chordata; class Actinopteri; order Perciformes; family Cottidae; genus Myoxocephalus; species Myoxocephalus aenaeus. The sequence goes on from JBAMJR010000013.1 coordinate 324,198, forward strand.
AACCGGCACTGCTGTGCTGCACTATTTCTCTCTGCTGTGCAGCAGGTCTGAAGAAGGAAAAATAAATAAGTAATAATCACGGAACACGTCGGAATATTTCTGAACTGAAATTTAAACCAAATACAACATGTATAAAATGGTTGTAGTATCATTAAAAACAGGAAAATATAAATTAAAGGAGAATGGTGGCTGTAATCCCATGAAAAGACCAAAATAAACGATGCCCATCTGTTCTTTAACTGAAATTAAATTGCATTATTTTTAGCTAAATCTACATCTGCTACAGAAATCACTGCTCTTGTTTTCTCCTGTGAAATGTAATCTTAATCCAAATGTGATTTCAGTTTTATTTCAAAAACTGGTCTCAAATGTAGAGTTATAGTAAAAAAAGAAAAATTGTAGGCGACCTGTCAATCACCTTGTAGCCCCGCCTTAAAGCATCCCCTGCTTTATGGTCTGTTTGACTCTAAATGACCATCATTTACTAAATGAACATCATGCTGTAATGAAGAAGACTTGAAACTAGAGATTGAGACATAAACTCATGTTTACAATGTTTACTGAGGGAATACATCAAGAGAGAAGTAGAGTCATTTATATAGACTTCTATACAACCAGAGGAGTCGCCCCCTGGTGGTCAGGAGAGAGAATGCAGCTTTAACACATGAAGCATAGACTTCTATACAACCAGAGGAGTCGACCCCTGGTGGTCAGGAGAGAGAATGCAGCTTTAACACATGAAGCATAGACTTCTATACAACCAGAGGAGTCGACCCCTGGTGGTCAGGAGAGAGAATAGAGACTTCATGTGTTAAACTGGTGGTTATTAGAGAGAATGCAGGTTTAAAGCACTTCAACATTGGCTTCACTTTTCAGAATTAAAGGTAGCCGCCTGCTAACATTGATAATGACAATATATTTTTTCGGTTTAAGGAAGATCGCAGTTTCAAATATGAGGGGCATTTAGGCTTCAGGTGCCCAAATGACCAGCAGTATCCCCGGTTGCTACCGCAGTGGAAATGAATTCCTGAGTCCAACGGGTCTCTTCACGCATGTTTGACTCTCTTCTCCTTTAGCAGTATCTCTGCTAAACGACCCCGACAGTCTGAAGGCTATTTGTATCTCCACAAAGCCATGACGGGGTGTGTGGAATCAAAAAGAAATAAACTACAGTGCCCACGTTCATCGCAATAAAGCAGCATGTCACTCAACCACAATGGAGCTCCGTGCCACAGAGGAACAAGCTATATCGGGCCTCGGCTACGCAGACAATACGAATTAGCAGCATTTATCGCTGGTTGTAGTCTTTTCATTGACATTCATTAAAAATAAGAAATGTCTCCAGACTTGCGCCGCACGCTTTTGAATTTAGCGGCGATCTATTTATAACAACCCTTCAATTAGAAACTGAAAGACGAATTATAAATTCCCCAGAGGAGTAGCTGCAGCTTTCATTGTGCATCAGCTTGAGGTGTGAGGCTATAATTATTAGCAGGCATATTTGTGTATCCTTCCTCCGCCCACATGCCCCCCCACTCCCCCTCCCCCGACCAGCTTGTTATTGTCTCAGGGTGGCCCGAGTCATGGCAGATGGTCAAGAAGAACTGCGGCGCACCTCGCCAGCACCAACGGAGGTAAAGGTACGGGGGAGAGCACTTGGCCGACAGACAAAGAACACCATGTCACTATGATACAAAAACACACGCGGTCTGTAAGCACCCAGATGGTGAACATTTCCACTTTTGTCCAGAAAAGCAAATCGTCATGAGAATTTATCCAGATGGGAAAAAAAAAACAATCATGGGAAAGAACAGATTGTAGAGGAAGCTTTTTAAGAAATGTCGTCTTTCTTTTCCATTCCCATCCTGTTTTTTAAAGCGATTGGCCTCTTTAAGGGTAATTTGTCAGTCATTAACTTTCAGTAAATGTACCACTGGAAGGTCATCCACTCTCCCAGCATCCACGGAGAGCAACTCAGCGGCGAGTGAATCAAAGTAATTATAGTGTGGCTTTTCTCTCTCTGAGTCTCTGGATGCGATCGGCCCCCATTATAGCCTCATCGTAGTGTGTCGCAGCTCCACTGTTGGAGGGGAAGCGGAGGCCGGCTGGTGATTTGTGGACCTTGGGAAGCAAGAGTAGGAAAGGTGAGGGGAAGGGAAGGAGCCAGTGATGGGTGGAGGAGGAGGGAGTCGGACAAGCGGCGAGAGAAAACAAATGAATCACGGAGGGGAGAGACGCAACGTGATCCGGGTCAGAACATCCCTGAAATAGCAGATAAATAAAACAGAGCACCAAGGGTGTGTGTGAGTGTCAAACTTATTTGAAAACTGTCATCGGTAACTTTACTACCGTACTTTTCGGGTTATAAGCCGCTACTGCCTTCGGTCAGTGTCCCCGTTAGCTCCCCGCTGTAGCCAGCTGGGGCTCCTGCTAGCGCTCCGTCACTTCCCCGCTAACTTCTGCTAGCTCCCTGAAAACCACCGAAGGTAGCGGGACCAGGCTCGACACCCGACTTGGGCAGAGGGGACGCGGGCAGTAGCAGCAGCAGCGGGCAGTAGCAGCAGCAGTGGCCGGTAGCAGCAGAAGCGCTAACTAGCAGCGCTACTAGCAGCGCTACTAGCAGCGCTAGCTAGCAGCGCTACTAGCTTGCTACAGCGGGGACACTGATCAGCCGTAGGAGCGGCTTATAACCCGAAAAGTACGGTAATTACTGGTCGGAAGAAGTAATCAGTTAGCACGTCTCCGTCAAAGTTAAAGCCACGTGTCACATTTTCGGGGAGATATTTTAATGAATTAATTCATCAATTTTAATGACCTAGGAAAAAAAAAGAAAACCCATCACATTATGGTTTAACGAGGTCAGTCCACAGTGTGGAGGTGTGTGGAGATAAGTGAAGCCAATGCTGAGGTGTCTCAAACCTGCATTCTCCTGACCACCAGGGGGTGACACTTCTGGTTGTATAGAAGTCTAAGCTTCAGGTGTTAAAGCTGCATTATCTCTCCTGACCACCAGGGTGTGACTCCTGGTTGTATAGAAGTCTATATAAATGACTCTACTTCTCTCTTGATGTATTCCCTCAGTAAACATTGTAAACATGAGTTTATGTCTCAATCTCTAGTTTCAAGTCTTCTTCAATACAGCATGATGTTCATTTAGTAAATTATGGTCATTTAGAGTCAAACAGACCATACATCTGTCAATCAGGACCGAAGAATGTCTTGTTTTGTGTTTGTGAACTAAAAAGACACTCTAAGGAGTCGTCTGTTCATGTTTTTTTCACTAGCTGAAATGGGCATTAATAGCACAGTGTAACTAGCTTTGCTATGCTAACGGTAGGCCACCTTGCCTCGCCCCTCTAGCTCCACCCTCTTGTCCAAATATGGTCACTTCTGGCTCCCAGCTCGGTGTCCAGCCCGCTCTCAAACCCCCGGACTACTGCGTGCGACATCCACTTTATTTATGTGCATCCTTTCCAGCTCAATCCACAGCAGGAAATTGAGGAAATCTGATCTGGGAGCAGGGAGGAAATAAACAGGGGAGGGGAGCGATGGCGCGGAGATAAAAAAAAAAGTTGATGGGACCGGGGCCGTCGTACGTGAATCCTGTTCCTGTCAGCGGCAGCTGTTATCTGTCTTCATCCAGCTGACAGGAATGGACTTTTGACCTCACTTCTGACCTCACAGGTTGACTCTTTCTCTCAAACGCAGCACATAGTGGAAACCTTAAGCGTAACGTCCACTGTGTCCCGTTTACTGAGTAACTTGCAGCTTGACGTCAGTCTGAAAGTGTCTTTGAGCACAAAAGCTTGTTAAAAAATCACAGATATTAATAAAAGATCAGGTGATTTCTCTCTCTCTCTGCTTCTCACCTCACATGTAAACCAGGTGTTTGCTTCCCGAAGATGGAGATAAATATTTCGCAAGAGCGATATGTCAACTTTTGTTGTTTTTTAAGTTTATGGAAAAAGTATGTATGTATATATATATTCACCAATGTAATCAAATTTTCAACCTGTTATTCAAGATTCTCCCTGATAAATTGTATATTCAATTACTTTAAAGCAATTTAGAGTGTGAAGCCCGTAGCTTTATATGGTATTATAGGGACATTACTCAGGCTAATAAACAGCTCAGGTGGCTTTCGTCATGTGTTTGCTGGTCAGTTACACAGCTTTCGCTGAATCTGACGTCAAGAAAGTAAGATAAATAATACAAATAATGTTGCTGCATGAGGTCCGACATCTATTCTGACTGTTAGACCCGAGCCCGTTTGAACCCGACTCATCGGTCCTTAAAGTAAACTGGTGCCTGACCCCGTGACCTGGGTTTAAAGTTGATTTAAGGACGGCCGTGGATGCAATGTTTCAGTTTCAGCGACGCGTTACAATGATATGTCACTAGAGGCCGTCTCCGTGTGTCCGGCCCGGTCGTTGTTTCTGTCCATGCAGAACGAAAACCAGAGCCACACACACACACACACACACACACGCGGTGACTCAGAGGACCGGAGTTTCATCACTGAGGTCAGAAGTGCCGCGGGCGTCTTTCAGTCACTCTGGGTAACCCTGGCTGATTGCATTAACTGCAGCAAATAGATTTAAAAGCTTTAGTTTATTGCGCCAGAGAAAGCAACTGCCATAAACAATTAGTGGTATGATAAACATACACACACACACACTAACGCATACCTCTCTGAAACTAGAGTCTCCGAGTCTTCTTTCCAAATAGCATTAGCAGGAGAAGCTAATCTGATAAAGGTTAGATCCTGAGGGAAAACTCTGGCGCACAAAAAAATAAAAATTCCATCACACACACGTTGAAACGTGCACAAAGTGAATGAATTCAAACAGAAATGTAACTTTACATTGTTCACTCGTACAAAGCATTCACACAACGTGGCTGCAAAGTTTAAAAGGCTTTAACTCCTGTAGAAATATGGGAATATTTGCAATAATAATAATCAGGGTTATTTCTTTATTTTGGCCACCACGAAATATATAAATCCCTGTGAACTGCAAAGCAGTCCAATAAAAACGCAAATGTTGTTGTAAATAGACGTATAAAACATAGCGTTTGTAATTATTGCGTCAGGGAAGAGACGATTTGACTCACTTTGGGGAGTGTTTGGTTTGTGGGATTGCTCAAATAATTTGCCTCCTGCAAACACTGTTTTTCATTAACAATTAAGAAATTGTACTATGATTAATGTTTACTTGTCAATAAAATGTGAAAAATACCCCCAAAACAAAATGCAGTAACAGAGAATAAGGTAGAACAGAGAAAAGCCTGAAGCGGGTAATAGCGACACATTTGGATTTACAATAATAAACTATTTTAAGTAAAGGCAAAATCTACGTGGTCAGAATCCAGAAAAGATCGTGGTTTGAGTTAAAATAAGTTTATTACTGAGTGAAGTTTATTGTAAATTAAGTAAGTTATGCAACTTCTAATAACCCAATCTTTTGGTTTCACAGCGGTCTCCTGGGTGAAAGTCCATCAACCCGCCATGACATCATCTCTCCACTGACTCTTTATACTATGTCACTTCCACTGTTATTTTATTTTGCTCGCTACTTTTTATTTTTTTAATTAATTTGTCCTCCTTTATTTAGGAAAACATCGGTAAATGAATATAAAACGAATTCTAAATAAGGTACCTATCAAACACATATTTATTTGTAATGGACATTAAAGGACTGTCTTTAATGTCCTTTTTATATTTTTTATATTTATCTTGTATATTGTGTGTGGAAAAAGTACGAAGAGCAAGTGAAACCGGAGTCAAATTCCATGTATCTGCAAATTTATATGGCCATTAAAGCTGATTCTGATTCTGATTCTGATGTTTCTTATCATTTCTGTATAGACTGTAAAGCCTTCTGAGGCTAATTTGTCATTTTGGGCTCTAAAAACTTGACTTGAATCATGGCGTCATATTGATGCAGGTAAAAAAAAAAAAAACTCCTCATGCGAGGGTGTCATTTCCCTAAAAATATAATTAACAGTACATCTTCCCCCGTTACAATGAATCCTTTCATTACTAAGGCCTCAACTCCTTTCTGACGCCGACGTCCACGTCATGAAACCGTCAGAGCCGGTTGGATCGCGTTACAGCGTTCGGGGGTTTATCTCTTTTCCTGGTCGCTCTGTGTAACGAGATGAGGGAAATCCCTTCAAGTGAGGAGTTTGTTGGTCGTCACTGCGTTAAGAAGCTGCTTTGGGATTACGGCTCGGATTCAGGTCGAGAGTTAAGACCGAGCTGAAGATTTACAACGTGAACGGAGCTGATGGCGGCGACAAAACTCGTGCAGACGTCTGCGCTATGAATCCTATGAATCGTGCTTATTATGGACTGAGCGCTGCGGTGGAGCCAGAGCTAGAAGAGGACAGCAGCTAACGGCCCCCAAAGGTGACCATACATGAGTTTGTGTTTTCAAAGGATGCTTTGTCTCAAAAAAGGGGCATTTCGGCCTAAACGCCCACATTTTGCAAACTCCACATCCCAAGTTGAACCTGATCTCAGAGTTTAGTTTAGGTTATATAACCGGTCTTATAGAGTGGGAATCCTGAGCTGAACTTCATGTGTAAAATCAGTGGTTTTAACCTTTTAAGATGATCAAACTCCAACTAAGACCAGACACCCCCAGACATTTCACCAAATATGTTCCCCAACAAACAAAAAAGACCATATTAGCTAAATAAAAATAAATTAAAAATGTAATTCCACAGCCTACAGTTGAACACATACATCCTTCATCTGTTGCGATATAAATATTATATTTGTTTTATTAAATAAATGTATATAATCAGCTGTTATTGTTACGTTTTTGAGACATTTGACTTTTTTATTTTCACATTTTCTTCCTTGCCTGGATGAAACTTCTCCGTTTTAAATTTTTTTTTTCTTAATGGGAATCTGGATCCTTTAGATCAATTTGAGGAACGTCTACGGTTTCCATGTTCCACTTGTTATCGTCAGAAACACACTTCCATCTAAAAACAGCTTTTCTTTCTAATTTATGATGCCGTTTGCACATAAATGGAAAAGAAAACTGAGGAACAATTCCATATTTAACAATCGCCCGCGTTTTCGTGAAAATTGGAAGGTGTTCATACTAAAACTGTGTTATCTCCTCAACCTGAATGTGATATAATGTGTATATGTGTATATGTGTAACAAAATAAATACGATTACATACAATATTTCCTTATGGATCATAACTCTACACAAAATGCATCATATCTCCTCAGATTTGAGTCTAAGACACCTCCTTTTAATCGTGAGAGCCTATGGGAGCCGTCTAAAGCCATCCAAATGAGACTGACAGCCCTTTTAGCCACTCAAAACGAGTCAAGTACCACATTTTGTGACCCGTAGTATCAGATCTGCTGAGACTCGAAATGCCCTAACTTTCTTGCTGAACCTCGAATGCCTCCCGCCGAAAAGTATGTCATATTTCAGTTTTTTTTGCTGGGTAAAAATTGTATGGCCTGGATGCAATGTGGTTGATAAATTGTGGATGCTTTGTCTGACTCGTGCTCAAGAGGTTTTAACCTGTGCGTTCATGCATAAAGGTGCAATATGTTTCTACAATGCAGTCAGAGTGCAAAGACTGCATCTAAAGAGGTAAAGTTCATTTATGTCCTTCTCACATCGTACTTTCTTTCACTCAAGTCTCTCCGTTTGCTCGTCCTCTCCTCCGATCTTTCACGTCAGCGTAGCCCTGAGATCTCCATGGAAACAGGGTTTAGGTCAGTCGGCAGAGATGCAGGAACAAAGTGGAGCGAAAGAGACAGAAGTGGGATGGATGAACTGAGAAAAAGCACCGAGTGGGTTGTTTTTCTGATGTTTTTTCTGATGTTGTTTTTCTGATGTTTTTTCTGATGTTTGAGGACATGCACACGTAGCTAAATAATACAGAAATGTAAACTGGTAAAGAGTTTAAAAGAAAGCGAAAAAAATAACATCCAAGTTCTGCATCTCAACTGGATTGGCTTCCTTTATTGTTTAAATGGGAATACTCTGCTTCAATACATTATAAAATGTCCTTTACATGTTTATTTAGTGTCCTGGTGAAATATGTTGGTTGGTTTTCTTTTTGTTTAACTGAAAAAAAAACGTCTGATGAAATGCAAGAAGAGAGAAACGGTGACGTGAGAAAAGTCCTTGAGTGGATGAACCTAGCCACACACACACACACACACACACACATACACACACACACACACACACCGAACTGTACACTCGACAAGGAGGCATTCGGACGAAAAACATTTCCCACCTCACACAGCCAGTCAAATAAAACTAAAGGAAGCTGAAACTTCCGGTGGTTTGTTTAGTGTAAAGTTAGCTTTTTTTTCTTCTTCTGGTGATTGCATTCACGCTTAAACATATTTTTTTCATTTGAGAAGATTATCTAAAAGAACCATACACATTTAGTTTTTGCCCCAGAGCTTATTTTTCTGCAACAATCCCAAATCCAACGGAAATATCCCCGTCGGCTTTTTTGACGCGCTAACGAGTGCGATGCTACTTCTGGGTTGGCCTCCAAAAATAAGTCGCAATCGGTCAATGGTTTTACTCACTCACTCACTCACTCACTCACTGGCTGCTGTAAAAGGCTGAGTAGTACTGCTTGTGATGAGTAAACTGACCTTTCTGTGTACAGTAGCAGCAGATAAACACTCAGGTGGTGAGTACACACACGGCTGAAACATCCCGGTCCGGAGCGACCCGATTGTCACCTTTTTATTAATCATTTCCAAAAGTCCAAAGTAAAGTCTGTAGTCAATTATTGCTGACGAAAATGAATAAAAGGTAATAATTCTCGTGCTATTTTGGTAAGGGTCAGACGCCCTGGAGCGGCCGTTCACAAATCACACAGGGCGGGGTTTCCCCCCACTGTGTTATTGCAGCGGAGGTGCGCCGCCTGACCCCACCGACGTCACAACATGCAAACGCTGCTTTTTATGAGCGTAAACAGAGATGAATGGCTCAATCAGCCACTCTCAGGTGTCAGCGCTGCAGGCAGAACGCCATGCGGCCAGAGGTTACACTGGAAGTTTAATCAACATCACCAGCTGGACGAGGGCTCCACCCTACAGAGTCAGCGGCGAGTCGAAGTTAGTTTAAAGTCGACAACATTCTGTGGCTTAAACTCATGTCCCGGTCTCCATTTATTTACACTATAGTGTCCTTTCTGAACGTTGAAGGTCGTATAAACTTTAAACTCAGTGACATGATTGTACTCGGGTGAAACACATCAGTGCTGGTGTTCATATTGACATTTCTTACTAAATCTGAATAATTTTATGGTTAAAAAATGGCTCAAATCATCCCAAATCTTGCAAGATGCGAGTCGACCGTTTGCGTCCAATCTAAAGAATGTTACTGCCCGCTAATCGCTGCCCACCTTGCAGTCGGTTGCTCTTACCCAGGGTTACACTTTAGTTACGTGAGTTCAGATCATCTGACTTCCGCTCACCTTGCATGCAGAACTTGAGCTCCTTGGCGTCCGTGATGGTGCCGGCCGGCATCCTGTCGGGAACCTTCTTGCTCATGCGGTTGTAGTTCCTCCGCTTCTTCGACTCGCCCCACAGGTTGGAGCCGCCGTGCATGCTGGGAATGTTGAGCACGGCGATGCCCTCCAAGGAGGTGTTGCTGAGGTCCATGATGATCCCGTCGCACTGAGGGGGGGGGGGGGGGGGGGGGGGGGAATCGAGAAAGAGATTTCCACTTTTACATTTAAAGAAAGACACTTATCCTATTGTACAGGACTAATGGGAAAGGTACTATTTACCGTCATACTCTAAATACTACGTAGTAACTTTACATGTTAGTCTGCAGGATCTCTGAAAACTGAATTTATGGATGGATTCGTCCGGCTACCGGGAACTGAACCCAGACTGTTTCCTGTTTGTTAATACAGCAATAAAAACATAATTTAACTAGTTATAATGCCTTAAACTTCCGGTTTAAGGACAATTAAACAATGAAATACAGGTTTAAAGGATGTAGACGAGACAGTTGTGGATTTTGTGCGATAAAGGGAATAAATACGGTGCTGTGGTAGATGTTTAAGTATTAGCGAAGACCAATAATAGAGTTGTTTTTTTCTTGGTGCTTTGTTTCGGGGCTTTAATAGCATCCAACGATCATCTCGGCTGGAATATATAAAACCACCCTGACATGTTTTGTCTCACTGCTGTCCCCGAAATCCATGCCGCTTTGCAGCTTAGCCCCTCCTCCCCTCCTCCACCACAAGGGGCTCCGTCTAAAGCGCTCTCCAAATGGCTGCTTTTCATACAACTCTATTCCTGTAGATCAATGTAATCGTCAGTGTCAAAGCCAAAGTCTTTTCTCAAACAATGCCTCTGCAGATAGAACTACAGTGTGTGTGTGTGTTTGTGTGTGTGTGTGTGTGTGTGTGTGTGTGTGTGTGTGTGTGTGTGTGTGTGTGTGTGTGGAATGGATGTACAGCAACCAGCCGACTACAGTGCATGTAAGTGATTTACAGCGTTGACTGATTAGCTTCTCGTGTTACTAATTGAGAGAAAGCTAACGCTAACATGCAAGCTAACGGGCACCACGGATATTACAACCGCAGTGTGTGATTTGCTGCGTCATGAAGTAAGATCCAGCGGCTTGTTTTGAGCCTGACAGATTCATTGTGTCTTGATGCAGTAGCCTGGACGGAAGCCAAGTGTGCGGTTGTGTGAAGCAGCAAAAAAACTGAAAAAACAGACGGCAATAAAATAGGCTGGCCCAAAAGATTAATGCAGATATTCCGTAACCCCATTTGGCACTCTCGGCCTCACTCTGAATTACTTTGCGCCTCATCTGAATTCCTCACACGCGACGGAGAGCGTCAACAACACACTGCTGTGACTCAGCGCGCACGGCTGATTTGTGCCGAGTCAAAGCGGCCGCTGACATGTCATCCAATCAAGTTTGACAAATTACGCAACACATACCAGTACCAGCTTGGTGATGAACAGCTCAGTACAATGCAGTAGTAATCCAATAGAAGAGACCATTGTATTTTAAGGTCATATTCATTCCACTTTCATCATTTCATCTCTGCTTTCAAACACATACAGATATTTTTGCCCGAAAAACGACTTTCCTTTTGGGTAATTTCCAGAAAAAACCTAAATTAGGGCCATTAAGGTATTTAGATGGGCGACATGACAGCTCCCAAAAAAGTGAAGCCAAAACATTTTTGATTTCCCCCCTAGTGGCTGGCTGCAGTATAGGTCATAAACCCCGCCCCCTCTATGTAAGCGCATGAGACATGAGCCAAACAAAAAAAAAACTAAAATCTAAATAAACGTCAAATAAGTTTTCCCCAAAGATGGTTATTGATATTTGATGCAGTTTTTAATCGCACCGTATTTTCAAGTGCTAATTTTTTTCTTTTTAAGTTTTGGTTTTGATTAAGGGGATGAGACATCATGATTGACAGCCGTGATTGACAGCTGTGATTGACAGCTTCTCTGAGTGAAGTACTCGCGGAGTCGGAGGCTCAGGAATTGTACGAGAGACGGAGACGTAACTTTAACTTTTCATAACCATCATGGAGTCTGCGGTGATGCTCGGCTTGTGATTGGTTCACACAGGTGTGGGCGGAGCTACGGACTTAGAATGAGCCACTTATACGGAGTGGGCCCTCTTCCCGGAGTCCGCCATGTTGCACCGCCGGTTGTTTCTACGGGAGCCCAGAACGGGCGACACAAACATCTGGCGAGGGGCCTTTTTGGGGCGGTTTTATGTTCTGAAGGCCACCGTAGTTGGTAGTATGAGTTTAGGAGTACCGTAAACGTCGGGTTACGAGCCGCTACTACCTTCGGTCAGTGTCCCCATTAGCTCCCCGCTGTAGCCAGCTGGGGCTCCTGCTAGCGCTCCGTTACTTCCCCACTAACTTCCGCTAGCTCTCCGCTAACTTCCGCTAGCTCCCCGAAAACCACCGAAGGTAGCGGGACCAGGCTCGACACCCGACTTGGGCAGAGGGGACGCGGGCAGTAGCAGCAGCAGGTCTAGCTAGCAGCAGCGCTAGCGCTACTAGCTTGCTACAGCGGGGGACACTGACCGGCCGTAGGAGCGGCTTGTAACCCGACGTTTACGGTATTCAGTCGGCTGCAATTCACAATCTCACCACTAGATGCCACTTAACCACACACGCTGGTATCATCAACACCAGAATGTTTAATTCCGACAATAAATATCGTCAGCTGCATCGCAACAGGAAAGTTGAAACACGTTCTAAATGGCCACCGATTTCTAAAGACGGTCACATTGGGGTTCTTTAAAAAATATATGAATTAAACAAACGTAAAACAGTGTGAGACGGCAGCGGCTTGTTTGCATTTCCCCCCGATGACTCGAGTCCCGCTGCGCTATAAGCACCCAGGTGACAGATTATGCGGCGCCGTATGACAGAATGAGGCAATCAGTGACTTTATGGAGCATTAATTTGACGGCGCGCTATGAATAGCCCGCCTCATTAATACGAGAAAATCACTTTGTTGTAAATCTTCTGCGAACACATAAAAGAAAAAACAGCATCTGAAAGTCTGTCAGCGACAAAGACAGAAGAGCAAACTTGTTGACGTGTAGTGTACACAAGACGTTTCATATTTCATTGTTTAAACACGGTGTATTGTTGGGTATTTAAAGATGTTTTTCAGTCGCTCACCTCCACTTCTATGCATTCGTTCAGCTTCTTGCAGGTGGCGGAGATGGTCTCAGTGGTGCCGAACTCAAAGTACCAGAGCTTGTTCTTCATCCTGAGAGGGGAAACAGAAGTCAGACATGTTTTTGACCAACACGATATTAACCCCCAGTCTCAAACATGCACGTGAGTCCACTGTTGGGGGCCCAGCGGCGGGACTCGTTTCGGGTGCTCTGGCCACATATTGAAGCTGTCCGGGGCCTCGAGTCCTGTCACATTTTAGAATCCGACAGTTCAGGACGAGCCAGCGGCAGCGGAGGCCAAAGCTGAGGCCAAAGCTGAGGCCAAAGCTGAGGCCAAAGCTGAGGCCAAAGCGGAGGCCAAAGCTGCGCCCAGAGGACTCAAAGCGGAGACGCTGGGCCCGGCAGCATCGATCGCTTGATAGGCGTTTTCGGTGCCGAGTTGAAACGTCAACATTGCCTCTGGAGGGGACGCGAGGGGGAGGGAGGACATCGCTGGTGCGAACGGGGTAAATATGAAATATTATTGTGATTCACAACTAGAAAAAAAGCAACCCACAGGACTGACTGTGCCGCTTTCTGCGCCACAGGGTTTTTGTTTTTGTCAGAGGTGACCTGGTGGATGTGGTTCCCTTCATATCACCGATGTCATTTGTGGGAGTTTTTTAGGGGACCGGACAGAGTCTGAACAACACGGTAAAGGGGGACATCTCTGCTGGACCTGAAGTGGACTTATTTCCGGCTCCTTCGACTACGTCACTTGCTCTGAAAGGGTGCCATCGGTGGTGACGCCGAGGACCACGGATTACCGAGTTATCCCGGGTTGTGCTATCATGTGACCAAAGTCCTGCACTACAAGTTTTCAAACTTGTCCAACCGGAAGTCTACAAACACCGAGTCCCTTCATCTTTCTCTGAAGGCTGCGCTCACGACAAACAGCACATCTGATGTGTCACCCTGCATCGCTCCAACACATGACACATCATTTCATAAGAGTAGGCTCATTGGCACGCGGGCACGCTTGCTGACACAGACAACAGCAGCTTATTGACACAACCGCTCGGTAATATGCGGGCGTGGCGCCCGAGAACTAGAGAACATTTAAACATTTAAACGGAACTTAAAGAAGTCGTCGCACTGTTTTTGAAAGGTTCCAAAAAATATTCTCCCTTTTTTTCCTTCTTCTTCTTTACTCGTGCTCATCAACTCCCCGTGAACTTAAAAACCCGCACGGCGGACCTCGAACAAAAGCATGAAAAGAACTCGCGACTGTTTGTTCCACTTGAAACGCAACCTAAACGCCTTAAGCCGCTGCGCGTGTTTTTCTCCCCGCTAATTGTCTTTCTGTCCCTTGTTCGCTCTCTTTCACCTTAATGCCTCCCCAGAAACCTCCGCCGCTGTCAAATCGGGGGGATTATGAGCATATTTCAGATCACAATTAGGAACGGTTGCGATTCTCAATGAGGCGAGCTGCCTAACCTCATTAAGCCGCTTCCACTTGAGAGACGCTCGGTAAAAAAAAAAATATATATAAAAAAAAAAAGAAAATGCAATTAACTCGTAGTTTTTCACTCTCGTGTGGACAGAGTGCAACAGGGAGACAGACTACTTCCATAAGCCTTCTCGCTATTATTCCCATGTTTATGCACCAAAACTGGTGACATGCCGGAACAAAAAGGATGTTAAATTATCTTAAAAACAGGGTGGGAGGGGGTTTAGAGGTGTTTCTTGTCCCTTTTTTTTTGTGTGTGTCTCCTGTTCAGTTTGCGCAGCGAAACACGGCAAAGTACTTTATTAATTCTATTCATCTTTAATGAATACAGTCGCCTTGAAAAAAGATAACTTTCAAACCGCACCATTTCAAAGAGAATTCGTGGACCTGTTGGAATCACACTTGGCCTGAGAGAGAATACAGATTGGCTTTTAAGGGGGAGCCGCGATGTTATGAAAACACGGCTCTGCAAAGCTCGGGGGCTCTGAAGCTCTGTGGACTGTATCCAGTTATCTCTCGGCCCATTGTGCCCCTTTCCCCTCCCTGCAGATAAGCATCTCCTTTAATCCCCAATGTGAGCAGTGACCTCATGACCCAGCCACCTCTCTCTCATACGTCTCTTAGTGTTGTTGTAGAGGGTGAGTTGTGACATGTGATACAACTGAGAGGCAACGCAAAACCTCTCTGGGTGATTTTCATGGAGAAGCTCCACAGACTGGTGTCACCCAGCTATACCTACAAATAACTATGCGGCGACACCACAGACTGTATCGAGGAAGTGGACGTAGTCATCGTCGTTTTAAAGCCTCGAGTTCGGATATTCGTCCGTCGCCATTTTGGATTGCGGCCTTCGCCATGTTGTTTTTTCGCAAACCTCTGAACAGAAGTTACCATATTTAGAATGTAGAATGTGTGTTTACTGAGGGAATACATCAAGAGAGAAATAGATTCACTTTCTCATAGACTTCTATACACCCCTGGTGGTCAGTAGAGAGAATGCAGCTTCAACACATGAAGCATATACTTCTATACAACCAGAGGAGTCACCCCCTGGTGGTCAGGAGAGAGAATGCAGCTTCAACACATGAAGCATATACTTCTATACAACCAGAGGAGTCACCCTCTGGTGGTCAGGAGAGAGAATGCAGCTTTAACACATGAAGCATAGACTTCTATACAACCAGAGGAGTCGACCCCTGGTGGTCAGTAGATAGAATACAGCTTTAACACATGAAGCATATACTTCTATACAACCAGAGGAGTCGCCCCCTGGTGGTCAGGAGAGATAATGCAGCTTTAACACATGAAGCATATACTTCTATACAACCAGAGGAGTCACCCCCTGGTGGTCAGGAGAGAGAATGCAGCTTTAACACATGAAGTGTATACTTCTATACAACCAGAGGAGTCACCCCCTGAGAGAATGCTAGAATGCTAGGAGGCCGCGGGTTGTTCTACCAGAAGTCGACGTTGATTTATTTGTCACAAAACTTTGGTACTTTAGTAACAGACAACTGAGTTGTTTCTTATGAAGATAACAGTTTATTTTGAAAGGACCGCATGAGGAGTAACTTTTCATAAGACATCATGCGAACCATTGTTTGAGGATATGTTGAGCTGCAACAGCAGAAAAAAAGAAGAAAAAAACGTCCATTAAAAAAAAATCCATTCAACACACCTTTTTGTCAAAAGATTTGTGAAAATGATTCAATTTCATTATTTGATGAAGAAATCTGTGCTTGATTGTGTCTTTTTTTTTGTCATCACTGCCAGAATGTTTTTTGTCAATACATTTGCACGTTTATGAATATTTTACATATTTGTTTCTCTTTTACCGCATGCACAACTAATGCATACATAATTATTTTTACGTTGGTCCTCAATTCCAATTGTGGACCAATCAGGTCCCACTACAGACTGACTATCATCACATCCTCTTTCACCGTCAAGGTTCTAAGGAAAAGTGGTGAGGAAACAACATAGGATGCAATTAGTTTGACTATTGGAGCGCAGCAAGAAGGAACTACAGATTACACTTCGGAGAAAGTGCAAAAACAAAGTGTTTTGTCTCCGATTCATGCCTCTGACCAGCTGTTTGTCTATTCAATGTTTTCATCAAATATATGAAATATTGATGCATACAGCCCCATCTATGCCTTTACGGTAGATGGCGTGTAG
Organism: Myoxocephalus aenaeus; assembly: GCA_038501785.1. NCBI lineage: Eukaryota > Metazoa > Chordata > Actinopteri > Perciformes > Cottidae > Myoxocephalus > Myoxocephalus aenaeus. The sequence goes on from JBAMJR010000013.1 coordinate 340,559, forward strand.
GCACCTGAACTCTACAATAATCATGATTTATTGATCAGGTGCTGTCTGGAAGAATGCGCCTACAAGATATACGTTGTTGTTAGGAGCTGAAAACAAGAGAAGACTATTTTTAATATTGATGAATGTACAGAACATCAGCAAAGCTTGTTTGTGTTGACCGATTTTTATGTAGTTGACTTTTCAAGGCCACATATTTTTTTTAATTATGAAACGTATTACATTCGAGGTTTAAGTATTTTCAATATCAGTTTTGAAGAACATTCACATAATTGCCTTAATTAGTTATCTACTTTCCAGGGAAAAGTTACTGAGCGTGAACAGACAAAGATAATCCTCAAACGTGATCAGCAGAATGACAGCAGGGTTTGGGGTCAGAGGTCAACAACGTGCTGATATCTGATCGTCCAATCAGGTGAAACGTGCCAGTGACTTATTATTTAGGTTGAATGACGACTTTATTTACAAACACCTGGCATGAAAATATGTTCAGAGTGCTCCACCAGTGTATGTATTATTACTTTGATTACTATATATATATATATATATATATATATATATATATATAAAGATAAGTAAATATATATATACATATTTATTTATCTTTATATATTTTTTTATGTTATTTATCTTTTTATATATATATATATATATATATATATATATATATATATATATATATATATAACTATGTATATTTATATATATAAAGATGATATATATATATTTGATTATGAATGATTATATATATATATATGAATGATTATATATATATTTTGTAATGTTATTTATCTTGTAATGTTATTTATCTTTGTAATGTTATTTATATAGTTATATATATATATATATAACTATGTATATTTATATATATAAAGATAAATAACATAAAAAAATATATGAAGATAAATAAATATGTATATATATATTTACTTATCTTTTATATATATATGTATTTATCTTTATATATATATATATATATATATATATATATATATACATACAGTATGTCAGCAGTGAACTGTTTGACGGACAAGGGCAGCATGCCCTTGTCAAACAGGAAGTAGAGAGAGCGCGGGCGGGTTTTCACACATAATACTTTCAGAAGGAGGGTCTACCTGTTCTTTACCGTCAGATTAATTTTGTCGGACTCGGCGAACCAAATGAGCGCACGTTCGTTAGATTTCTAAATGATCATAAGTAACGCCCCAATAAAGCCAAATAAGGCTACGTGTCCCGCCCCATAAGTCCTACATTATCCAGATATCCATAAAGGAGTCTCTTTTTTTGTTAAGTCAGCAGCAATTAAGGGCCCTGCTGAAACCAAAGAACGGGGGGGAATGTTAATGACGTGTCACCTGAGGGTCGAACTGTCACTAAAATTAGGAAGACATTTTTCCGTATGAAAACGTCTCGCCATCAAGGCCATCGATGACTACAACGGGAGGGGGTGAAATAAATTAAGATATTGTAGTAGTAGCATCAATAGACTATTTTAATGAATGGTGACATTCATTCAATACATTTAGAATTATATTATCTTATAATAGGATAACAGGATAATGACAACATACAAAAGGGATTTTTGTCAATCAATAAGTGAAACACTTGGACAGCTGCAGACTAATTGCTCCCGTCAGGCTTGTCACATTAAACGTTTGTAGCTATACCTACGATAAATAACGCCCCGAGATTCTACATCCTACAAATGATCCCGCAGATAATTTTGTATGTTTTGCTCGTTAATCGTGAACGAGGACGTGCGAACAGAGCAGAAGACACAAGCGGCCATCTTTCAGCCACGGAGGTTCAGTCCCCGTGTGAAACGAGCAGTCATTGTTGTCGTGCAACTTAACGGCCGTCTTTTCATAAACCTGACCAAGTAAGTTGGTGAAGTTTATTCATAAAAGGCTGTGTGCATGTAAACAAGAGAAAATTGACACGGCTTTCAAAAAGTGAAAAACGCACAAGAAATGAGTAGTAACTGTCCGTTTGATATCATACGTTGTATCGGAATAAGATAAGATAAAATAAAATAATCCTTTATTAGTCCCGCAGTGGGGAAATTACAGGATTACAGCAGCATTGAATAGTGAATAAAAGATCAAAATCAAGTAATAGAAAACAATAAAAAACAGTAAAGAAGAATATTAAATATACAGACCGAACAAAAAAAAAGTATATAAAAGTACTTAAACGTATTGCACGTGTTGGATATTGCACCAGGTGAGTGGTTAAAGTAACAATAGGCTCATTCGAGATGAGCCAGTTCTGCGCCGAATCGATCGGCGGCGATCGGCGCGCAATGCATGCTGGGTAGATTTGTGTCAGACTTGCTCCCGACTTGCTCTGACGTCATGCACACGTGGTCAACGATACTCTCACGAGAGCAAGCCGGCCGTCGATTTCAGAGTCAGGCGCCGCAGTAGCTCTCCACGGACTGCATGGCCCAGTGCATGATGGGAAACGCCTGGCTGTCGCCACATCAGAGAGCTGATTGGCTCTTAGATCTGACAGCAAACACCACGTGTTCTAGAAAATCCTTATTTTATGTGTAGTTGTAATACTTAACGCTTCCTAATCTGTTTTTGCACTATATGTTATATGTCTTTGCACTATGTTTATATGTTATATGTTGTCTATTTTTTACTTTTTTACATTTTTTTTTAAATGTGCACTATTCACTTTATGTTTCTGCACTATGTTTATATGTTTATATGTTGTTTATATGTTTATATGTTGTTTATATGTTATATGTTGTCTAGTTTAGATGTTGTTTATATGTTTATATGTTATATGTTGTCTATTTTTTACTTTTTTAAATGTTGCACTATTCACTTTTTTTCAGACAGTAGAGAAACATAATTTCAGGTCCTCTGTATGTTTGCACAATATGGAAGAAGTGACAAATAAAACTGACTTTGACTTTGACTTTGACTTGATTGTTGATTATTCGTCTATGTTTAATCTTAGAACATATTTTGTGTGGTTGTTAATAGAAAATCGTATTTATACAACACATATCTAAACCAGTAGTAATGTATTTCACAGGCAGACATAAAAAGACCAAAGGATGCAGCTACACATACATTTCTACATAAATATATATTTACAAACACATATGAATAAATCCAAACGTGATCTGTAAACTACAAGTAGACAAAAGTTCGGAACTAACAGGAAGTCATTTTTTCTGTGACTTCCTGTGTGTACTTTGAAGGCAGCCTAAAACTGTCCGACTTGATCGCAGTTTCTTGTCACCGCCTCCTGCTCTCGTCTGGATTCCAGGCGAGGCGCAGCTCTAACGAACGAGCCTAATACGTCGCGCCGTACAACAGGTCGAGGACCACTCGCGCATTTTGGTGACAACTTTTAAGAAACTTTGAGAGAAGAAGAAGCCGCATAAAGGAATAAAACCAGGAGAGAAAGATGGATTTCTAAAAGATGACCTTTTCTCTCCTCTTCTAACACTTCCAAAAAATCCAGTTCTTCTCTCCCTCATTTGGGACGACACACACACACACACACACACACACACACACACACACACACACACACACACGCACAGAAAGACAGCGTTGTCCCCGCTGTGAGAAGTCATTAGCACCTGGGCTCCGGCTCCTGGAGGTCTGGCTACTGTGACCGTTGGATGCTGGTGGGTTGAGGTGTCAGGAGTCGCACATCCCCTCTGTCCCAACAGGCCCGGGGGACGGGGACCGGGAGGGTGACACTGAGGGGGCGGGTATGTGCTGGTCGACAGGCGGGGGAGTGTGTGAGAGACACACACACAGACACACACACACACACACACACACGCAGACGGAGTGTGAGTGGCAGGGAGGACAATAAAGCGGTGAGCTGAGTGCTACATGTGGCTACGGGCCTCTCTCACCAGGTCAAAGGTGATCTATCATCAGAGAGAGAGAGAGACTACCCTCTCTTCCTGGTGCCTGTGGTGCTGGAACATATATGTGGCTCAGGACGGCATTAATTATTGAATTTCAAAGAGTCCTTTCCTCTCTCTTACCCTCCCTCTTCCTCCTCCTCCTCTTCCTCTTTGTTACAGTATGCAGAGAGGGAAGCACACATGTTGTCGTCATCGCGTAAACACCAGCTTAGCCTACAAACAGCTGCACAGAGAGTCAGCAGGCGTTTTTTCTAAAACACGCTTTTATACTTTGCAGAGAAGTGCAGCGGCGGTTGAAAGTACACACACATGTGCGTTTTTGGCGTGCTTTTAATTGTGATGTCCAACCCCTCCCCCCTCAGGGCCCTGAGCGATGTGTGCGTACTTAAGCGTGAACACAAACAGCGTACGGGGGACACAGAATGGCTTTTAAGCAAAGTCCTGCACGCCGACGCTTTGCGTAAGAGGTCGAGACGAGAGAGGATTATTCACACACACACACACACACACACACACACACATCAAAATGTTGCCGAGCGCTCACGCCTCGGCCTCGGGGGCCGCGGCAAAGACAACAAGCAGCAGCACACGCTCATAGCAGTGATTCGCCTCGGGGCGACAGCGGCCGCTGTTCGTTCCCCCGCTGGGGCCAAAGAGGGAGTCGTCAGGGAGACGTGTGGCCGCCGCAAAGGCTGCTGGGAATGAAAGCGGTCGAGCATCAAAGGCGGCGTTTTCCCCCCCGCAACTTTGGATATTTTTGTGGATGGTGTCGGCTTTGGGGCCGAGGGTTGTGTACTTGTGGATTATTAAGAAGGAAAAATATCAGTCACGTGGCTCCATTACGTGTTTTATTAGTTTCTAGCGTTGACGGTACATAAGAAGCCTCAGGTTCAGTGACCTGTCAATCACAGTAAGCCCCGCCCTAAAGCATAGTGTGATTTATGGTCCGTTTGACTCTAAATGACCATAATTTACTAAATGAACATCATGCTGTATTGAAGAAGACTTGAAACTAGAGATTGAGACATAAACTCATGTTTACAATGTTTACTGAGGGAGTAAATCAAGAGAGAAGTAGAGTCATTTATATAGACTTCTATACAACCAGAGGAGTCACCCCCTGGTGGTCAGGAGAGAGAATGCAGCTTTAAGACATGAAGCATATACTTCTATACAACCAGAGGAGTCGCCCCCTGGTGGTCAGGAGAGAGAATGCAGCTTTAACACATGAAGCATAGACTTCTGTACAACAGAGGAGCCACCCCCTGGTGGTCAGTAGAGAGAATGCAGGTTTGAGGTACTAATCGTTTTAGGGGTCTAAAAGGGGTAATTTTGTGCACCAGGGGTTCAATAATTCTGTTGTGGTTGTGGACTCTCATTCTTGTTTAACAAGGATGGAGATCTATGGCACAGAAGGAGGCAGGAATAAGATGTCTTGGACACACAGGCAATATTCTTTTCATAAGATTTGTTGACAATAAGATCGTAGATTATCACTAATCTTATCCTTTACTCATATATTTGTATTATATGTATGGGGATATCTTCACCGAGCCTCTGGGTGTGTTTTTTTCCTCTCTGGATACGACAGGAGCGGCACAGTTAATGGAGCACTCCGCTGATTTTTACGACTCATCTCGGGGAGTAAAACTCATGCGCGCTGTCTGCGGGCCTGGAGGAGCCGCTTTCAGGTTCGGAGTAAAAATCCCCCGATGATGCGATCATCGAAATTATCTCAAGATTATATTTGCGACGTCAAAACGTCAAAATAATAATAGAGTTATTGATTCCCATGTCTGAAAAGGTCTCTTGCTGATGCGGCGAGGTTTAATTTAATATTCCGGTCATCACCGCCGAGGTATTTCTTCTCCTCTGACTGGATCGCTGCTGAACTCTCATCTGTGTTATGCATCCAATAATTAGACTACCTTGCGCTTGGAGATACACCTTCTCTGCTACGTGGATCTCCATTTACGCCATTTCTATCTTCATCGGCCTTCATTCAGCTCACAATAATAAGGCTTTAGCTGAGAACCTTCCCTGAACCAACAAACACAAACAACAAAATGATAATAATTGTGGTTCCAAACATTTCTGTCTGGATTATGGACCAGTTTGACTTCACATCCTCTAAGTGCAGCTTTAACACAAACGAGCCACACGGCCGATGCATCGATTCCACTACGCGGGCGGCTTTTGTTCTGCTATTGATTGCTGACGATCGCAGCTCCGCTTGGTATCGGGTTTCCATCGTAAAGGTCGCCGGTCGGTTATGAGATTGCTTGTTAGCTAATGACGTTAAAGCGTCCGAGCGGGGGGGAAGGTTATCAGTTTTTTTTCTGACTGGTTACACACCCCCTGATGTGAAACACGAGGATCCGCCTCCATCGACTGCATTTGCACTCCTTGTTCCGCTCACCTGCTGTTGAACTTCTCAGGGTGCTTCTCCCGCATCAGATGGAAGCGATGGGCGATGGAGGCGTCCTGCCGGAGAGAACAGAGGAGGCAACATTACATACAGTAGAAAAATTAATAATACACATTATCACAGCTTGATAAAGGTAAAATGTAAAAATGTGTTACACTCCAGTTCAGTTCTCCTACTTTTAGAACTTTTACGTCACGGAACAAGACATTCATCTACATTTGTGAAGTGAATTAAAGGAAAATGATGGTGTTTGTCTCATTTTATACTTTCATCATCAGTGTGGTTAAAAATCTCGGTTGTGAACTCCCTTCTAACTAATCGAGCGTTCCAATTATGTGTCGTGTTATTGCTTTTCCTTTTTTGGTGACTGGTGAAGTAGTAGCATATTTGAGTGTTTGCTAAATTGAGGAATTTACTGTTTATTAGACCACCTTGATGTTCGCACACATCTGCTACTATGAATCATGGTCTAGAACACCACTCAGACCATTATATATTATAAACCATGCTAAATATGTTGATTTATTCTGGTATATATTACACTCCACCTTTGTGTTCTGTTATATATTATAATACACTTCACTTTTATGATTGGGTAAGCCAAATTAAATGTATAAAATACAAAAAAGTTATGTTAAATCATCCTGTATCACACCCATTCTATACTGTATTATATTTGATATTCCAGAGCACAATGTTAAGCAAACTGAACAGTATTCTGGTATTTAATGGCACAACAATCTCGGTGTATTTATTTGGTCTGAAGTTGGATGACGGTGAAGAATCCGAAGAGAACTCTTGACTTGTGGCCCAAAGCAGCGTGGAACGAAAGATCACAAGTTGATTGGAGCGGGCCTCGGGCCCCAGGCTGGACCCGGCCCTCCTCCTCCCATGTGTTTAACCCCTGGCCTCTGGGTCAGAGGTGAGCGTAACCCTGATCAGTCACCAGAGCAGCCTCGGTGTGACCTCACTCACAGACCAACACAAACAGCAGCGGGGGACCGCGCTGTCACAGCAGCATTATCGATGCTCTGTCCTTAAGCAGGCAGGAGACGCTTGATAAGATCCCCAAATAATGTGACAGAGGCTCCACCACTTAGATTGAAATCTCCTTTCAGACGGGTACATCGGTACGCAAACGTGTGGGCGCTTTTACAACACCTCACATAGAGGGAGGGCGTATGTTTGTGGGCGTATATCGCACTGGTTCCCTTTTGTTGTTGCAGAAAATACGCTCTGTGGCAAACAAATGTTTATGAAACTTGAACATGTTTTGTTCTGCAAGATAATCTTTGCAAATATTTTTTTTATCTTGAAGCATTTATACAATTGCCATTAGAAAAGAAGAAACATATAGTTAGGCTAACGTCATTTAGCCACTTGTTAGCAACCGGCTATTTTTAAAGACGCGCAACAGCTTCACATTTCACGAGTGGGGCATTTTCTTGTTTCTCACATTGAAATCTCTAAAGTTTGTGCAAAAAAAAATGCATGACTCATTTCCGGGTTTTGGGATTCATTCTTGTAGCACTCCATTTATTTGCCAGGTATGTTACACATACGAGGAATGTGTCTTGGCGGGTGGTGCAGACATTAGACCAGTGGTTCTCAAACTTTTTCTGTCACGCCCCACTTTGGAGGAAGAAAAATGTTCGGGCCCCACCGCCCCAACAAAATTGTAACAAAATGGTCCAACTTTTTCAAATAATAGAATAAAGAAAATGTAAATCCCTTTCAAGTAAACCAGATTGCTCCATCAGACAAAAACTAATAACATGTGCAATCACTTTGCTAGAACAATGCAAATAAAGTTCTATCTGTGCAAAAAAATAACTTATTTGGCAAAAAAAGTACCAATTGTGGCTACAAATAACCTATTTTGCACTAAATATCTTTTCAAGATAATAACAATAACGTTCAACCTGTGCAAAACAAAATAAAGGATTATAAAAACTAAATGTAAAAAAAAAGAAGATTTAAAAAAAAAAAATTAAGAATCTGCATCTCCCCCACGCCCCACTAGAGGGTCGCGCCCCACAGTTTGAGAACCACGACATTAGACAAACAAATATGTCTCAAATGTAAGCTGTTATACGACCATTAAGACCGCAGCAGCGCCACCATCCTGCATGACCCAACACGCAGCTCTCGGTGGATGTGATCAATTAAAGCGGCTTTAATGCGACTGCTGGTTGAGTTTGACCAGAGCCGCTGCTCCTCCGCTCAGGGCCCGAGGACGTGATCTGGTCTGTTCCCCCAGATAAACAGCCGCCGTACATATCAAACAAGCTCAAGATGCATGCGCTCATAGATTACATCGATTTTATGTCAGAGGAAGCAATACAGCTAACGTAGACGTATATGCGGCCCGCGCTGTGGAGACGCCGCGCGGCAGCTCGGTGGATGGAAAGTGTCACTCTGATGGCGGAGCCAGTAATGACGTTAACGCATGAAGACAGAGTTGAGGACTGTTTAATAACACCATCTGGTTCTGCTTAACAGAGACAAGACACATGACACAACCTTACTGCCACCAGTTCAAGACGACAAAGACACGACTACGAAATACTTAAATCAAAATGAATTAACTGCTGTAATATGAAACTTAAAAAAATAAATATATATATATATATATATATATATATATATATATATATATATAACTGGAAGCTACAATCACAGCAACAATCTATTCACTGTATTCCATATGGAGACGAACATGTTGAAGGAGTCTTGCAAAACACACACTTCATCTGATCCAGTAAGTTCCCATATGAGGGATAAATTAGCCTTTATGCAATTAAACTAATTGGGCTTCAATCAAGTAATGTCGTTTTATTTTTTCATGCATCTTTTCGAGATATGATATTGTGTTATTTTGTATAATTAGAGGAACATTGGTTTCGCACAGCATGCAGAATATCAGCGGAAGCTCATCCAGAATGCAGCAGCTCGACTGGTCTTCAACCTCCCGAAATTCACCCACACTACCCCGCTCCTCCGCACACTCCACTGGCTACCGGTGGTCGCCCGCATCCGCTTCAAAACATTGGTACTTACGTATCGTGCCACGAACAGATCGGGTCCTATCTATATACAGGACATGGTAACACCGTACACCCCAGCTCGGGCACTCCGCTCGGCTTCTGCTAAACGACTTGTAGCTCCGTCACTACGAGCTAAACACTCAACAAAGTCACGACTGTTTGCTGTCCTGGCTCCTCAATGGTGGAATGAGCTCCCCATTGACATCAGGACAGCAGGAAGTCTCTACATCTTCCGCCGAAAACTAAAAACGCATCTCTTTCGACTACACCTTGAATAAGGAAGGTAGCACTGTACTAGCACTCTAGTAGCACTTGATGTCTCTTATTTATAGCACTTTGTAATTTTCTGTAATTTTCGAAATTTAACTCTAGTGAAGAAACTGCACTTTATTGATTATTGATTATTGATTGGTTGTTTTTCTGAGTTTGTACTCATGATTGAATGCACTATTGTAAGTCGCTTTGGATAAAAGCGTCAGCTAAATGACATGTAATGTAATGTAATGTAATGGAAGGGTATCATTTTTGTAATTTCCTTCTTATTCAGCTTAAAGAGAGGCGGCGAGGAAAACGGTGACTGTGCAATTTGTGTAATTTGAGGGAAATTGGAAGGCTTTATAATTTCATGAGATAAATAAGTAAGTTTCAAACTGCACGTGGCACCACACCTATAGCCAAATGGTTAATATATATAAAAAAAACAACAAAGACAGTTATTTTTATATCTGAAAGTGCTCAAGAATGAACTTAAATAGAAAAGTAACATTAAAATGCATAATTTAAATGACCAGAAACGCTCGTCAATCAGGTGTTTTTCACTATTAGCTAGCTAACGTTCTCTCGGAAGCAGCGCAAAAAGAAAAGAAAATGTACGTAAAGAATTGACGTTGGCCGGTAAAAGCTCCAATCTTCACAAATCAATAAAAGTCCTTAATTTTCTGAGCTTTATCTACACAGAAAACTCCAGCTGGACGCATTATTACTCCGCTGATGCTCAAACTGTTGCTAATTTTACAACGAAGGAAAGAGAAATATGGAACCTAAAAATCGATGCTGCTGTCTAGGAGGCTTAGCACGTTTCTGCTTCCTGGAGGAGTGTGTAACCTTTGCTTTGCACAAAAGAAGGTGCATATTTACACCAAAGTCTGGCGCGGTGCCACCGTGACAGGCTCCGGCACGTGTGGCGGGCGCTCCGGCACCTCGGCTGCCCGTGCAGGTGTTTCAACGCGTCGGGGAGAACGGAAAGGTTGTGACAAGACGGGTGGACAGAGGCGATTATACGCCTCCGCCACACTGTCAACCTCCTCAGCCGGACACCACACGGATCTCAACAGCATCAGCCGACGTCTGCGTCTGCTGCGTTTACCTGGAGGAGACCTCGCAGGTGAACGACAGCAAGAGACCAGAACAATGTTGCCGAGCTCAAACAACAACAACAACAACAACAAAGCTGATTCTCATGGCAAGGTTACTCATCACAACAAGCGCGCAAAGTAGCCTCGGAGCCAGGTTATTATTCTTTCCGTGATTTTTCATTTTGGGTGGATTGGGCCCAGACAATGACACAAAGAGGACCCCCACCCTGCAGGCCATCACTGACCACCCCACATATTTTTTTTATTTTTTTGCATTCTGTCCCCTCCCTGAAAAATCCGGCTGTAACAAAATGTGACATTTGCCGTCGCCGATGGTCGCCCGTGTGATGAAGGTTGTTTTGATCTTGCCGTTTGAAGTTTTTTTGCACACGGTGCGCTCCGGGGGGGCGAGAGGAGGTGCTGCTGGACGGGTGATGTGAAAAGTGGGAAGGGGGGGAAATAAAACAGAAAAACAACAACAGTTCAAAAAATATATAACGCTGGCTGGAAAATGTCACCTCGGTGGGACCCACGGCAGAGAAACAGGGTGTCACTTCACCCCGATTGTGTTTCACTGGCCTCTGGTTAGGGGCTTGGTTAGCTTAATGTCACACAGAAATGTCACAGTCGGCCTCAAATCTCTCGTATCCTATTCCAAAGAAACTACACCCCTATTATTATTATAATGGAGGACCATTCCTGCCTAAAAGTTCTGCATACCGTACTTTTCGGGTTACAAGCCGCTACTACTTTCGGTCAGTGTCCCCGTTAGCTCCCCGCTGTAGCCAGATGGGGCTCCTGCTAGCGCTCCGTCACTTCCCCGCTAACTTCCGCTAGCTCCCTGAAAACCACCGAAGGTAGCGGGACCAGGCTCGACACCCGACTTGGGCAGAGGGGACGCGGGCGGTAGCAGCAGAAGCGCTAGCTAGCAGCGCTAGCTAGCAGCGCTAGCTAGCGCTTCTTCTGCTACCGCTAGCTAGCAGCGCTACTAGCTTGCTACAGCGGGGACACTGATCAGCCGTAGGAGCGGCTTGTAACCCGAAAAGTACGGTAATACAAATACTAATATGGTAATATTTAAATAATGTGATACTAAATTAAACCTTTGACTTTTGGTCTCATAAGTCATTTTACTTATATACTTATCTTATAACTTATTATTTTACTTTGTTTGTGAAAGAAGTAGTGGTTCTCTTCTGAGAGTGAGATGGAGCCAGGTTGCTTACTCACTAAAGTGCAAAAACGCTTGAGTTTTGGAGTGTAAATATTTAAATAAATAACACCTAGATATGTATATTTATGTTGCTTTTTTAGTCAAGAATATTTCATGTAACTATGTGCATGTTGGCAACAGAAGAGGCGTTTTCTCCTCCGCCATCCACACGAGTTAGCGAGCTCTAAACATTGAATAAAAACCGTTACCAGCATCAAAACGTCTGGCTCCAGACGGTTTCAGAGCTCCGGGTGTTTCACTTTAACGAGTGACCGTGTCAACAGGTGACTCTCAGCCGGACGCGTCCGCGGTTGCTCGTCCTAGATAATAAACATGCATTCGAGAGAAGGTTTCCACTCGATAAGGTCAAACCTGTGAGGCGGCGTTATGAACACAGGATGACACACACATGACCTGGATGCTCGCACACTTACTATGTCAGCATTGTTTACGTCTGTTAAAAAGGCTCTATGGATATGGAGACGTTTTCAGGGGCTTTAAAGACCCGTCCAGGTGTTTGTGAATGCGCTTGTGCGTGTGTGTATGTGTGTGTGTGTGTGTGTGTGTGTTTGAGTGCCGTTCTTCCCGTCTTTAAGACCAGCCAGGTGTCACTCAGCACGGTCATTCATTATCGCGGTAACCTGGCCTGAACCTGGCAGGCGCTCACTTCCTGTCACTGATACTTCCACTGACCTTCAGTGTGTGCCAGCGCTACACCGTCTCTCTCTCTCACACACACACACACACACACACACGTATCCTTTTATATGCACACTTTCTGTTCCTGTTGCCCCGTTTACTGAACAAACACTTGACACACTCTGTTTAACAGTGTTAAATATATGAAGGCCTCTGTCTCTGTACGCTGACCGTGATGTCATGGAGTCACAGTAACTGATGCCGCTCTCAGATTAGGAAGAATCCTGGTGGAGCCGAGGCCAACGGCAGCGATGGCAACGTCACGTGTTGGTCCAACGTGTCTGAAGAATGCTTTTTAAATGTAAAATGCACAAGCGCAGTTTCCATTTTCACTCATTCCAACTGCAGGATGAATAAAGGAATAATGTTTTATTTTTGAGCACATCTCTGATTGGGCTGTTTGGTTTCTGACATTGCTGCTTATTTATTGTATGTGCAAGTGATATTGATATTTGTTGACTAGTAACTCCTGGAGTTTAGCTCCTCTTTGATGTCTCGCTTTTGAAACTCTAAAATGACATTCTGTATCCAAAAGAAGTCTGTTTGTAAAGAAGTCCGTGTTAAAGCTGCATTCTCTCTACTGACCACCAGGGGGCGACTCCTCTGGTTGTATAGAAGTCTATGCTTCATGTCTTAAAGCTGCATTATCTCTCCTGGCCACCAGGGGGTGACTCTTCTGGTTGTATAGAAGTATATGCTTCATGTGTTAAAGCTGCATTCTCTCTCCTGACCACCAGGGGGTGACTCCTCTGGTTGTATAGAATTATATGCTTCATGTGTTAAAGTTGCATTCTCTCTCCTGACCACCAGGGGGTGACACCTCTGGTTGTATAGAAGTCTATATAAATGACTCTACTTCTCTCTTGATGTATTCCCTCAGTAAACATTGTAAACATGAGTTTATGTCTCAATCTCTAGTTTCAAGTCTTCTTCAATACAGCATGATGTTCATTTAGTAAATTATGGTCATTTAGAGTCAAACAGACCATAAAGCAGAGGATGCTTTAGGGGCGGGTCTTCCTTTTGACTGACAGGCCGCTACCAGAGCCGCATATGGCGTCTCTACGTCACTCCTCCGCAGTCCAAACATGGTCACTTCCACTCACTGGTTGCAAAAAGCCAAGATGGCGACGGCCGAGGCCTCAAAACCGCAGTACACACACCGAAAGGATGACGTCACGACAGCTTCCTCCACTTTTTAAATACAGTCTAGTTTGAATCCAGATACTGGGCTACGTTTTGAAGTTTTTGACCTTACATTTTAAGATAAATGCTCAGAAAAGAAATTGAAGAACACCTACAAGATGGACGCTGTGGTGAGAGTGTTTCTTATCAAGAACAATTTGCCGACTTTAATTCTATCTGCGCTAGGATTCAAGATCCTTCATGCCAGTCGTCCTGTTTCAGCTTCTGCCAATCAGGTGAAAGAAGCGGCTCGCGACTTATATGTCCATCAGAGGAAGCACAGGATCGTCTTCGCCCTCCTGGCTAATGGCACAGTCAGGGATTGCGGTGCACATTAGGAATTGTCCATTAACACCAGGGAATCGTCTTGCAACCACACAGTCAAGTGCATGCACATGCACACACATTTACACCTGCGCACCCATCCACAGAAACTCCTGCACGGAGACACGCGCTGCAGAGGGATCAGCTTCCTCCCTGCAACATGAGGTGGCATCTTTAATGGCTGCTGACATGGTGTGATTTCCTTCTCTCAAAATTCCTCTCACGAGATTCTTTCCAGGCTGCGGGTCAAGTGAAAGCACTTTACCGACCAGCAGGTGCACGCAAATGCTGAACTCCACGGCTGTTTCTTGTTGCGGAGTGTTTATTTATTGTTAAGCGTGTATTAATTGATCAGAAAGCATAGCATTTTTGTATTTATTTTTTAGCTTCTATATCAGAGCAGGTACTCTGCCAGCATAAGAGGAACCACGAGATATGTAAGTGTACAACAGACATTTTTTAAAACCTGTTCGCTGTGTAAACAGCAAACAACACAAAAAAACAACAACAACTGAAGCCTAAAAACGAGTCAGTGCCTCTCTGCAGCAAGCTAACCCTGTAGCACAAAGGCTAATACAGAAACATAATCCATAAAACCATATTTTACAAGAACGACGTCCTCTGGTTGTATAGATGTATATGCTTCATTTGTTAAAGCTGTATCATCTCTCCTGACCACCAGAGGGCGACTCATATGGTTGTATAGAAGTTTATGATTCATGTGTTAAAGCTGCATTCTCTCTCCTGACCACCAAGGGGCGACTCCTCTGGTTGTATAGAAGTCTATGCTTCATGTGTTAAAGCTGCATTCTCTCTCCTGACCACCAGGGGGTGACTCCTCTGGTTGTATAGAAGTCTATATAAATTACTCTACTTCTCTCTTGATGTATTCCCTCAGTAAACATTGTAAACATGAGTTTATGTCTCAATCTCTAGTTTCAAGTCTTCTTCAATACAGCATGATGTTCATTTAGTAGATTATGGTCATTTACATGGGATGCTTTAGGGCGGGGCTACAAGGTGATTGACAGGTCGCTGCCGCTAACAGAGGGTATCTTCATCACGTAGTTAGGTTTAGGAAAAGATCGTGGATTGGGTTAAAATAGTGTGACAGATCTGCTCTTCATACTTCCGTGTTCAAGGTGGAACAACATATTTAGTTCTCGGCGGTGCTCCCCATGGGGGCCGTCCTTCTCAGGTAGTCCCCTAACTGTTTGATCCGAAAATAATCCTCACGCTGATATACCAGGGAAATATCTGTAACTGTAACTTATAACTGGAGGAGCTATAAAATGTGACTTATGTGAATTATATGAAGCCACGTGAAGCTGAAAAAGGAGGCAGAGCCTTCACACATGTCATAATGTCAGTGGATAAACCTCATCTTCTAGAGACGATACATACAACTTTAGGTATGTTTCAAGCTATTTTCCAACTATAAATATATGTATTTTCTTTATTTCTTGACCCCCGGGGGATCCATACAATCTTATTTTATCTAAAATATAGATTGAAATCACATAAATACAGCTTCTGAGTTACTGTAAATCAGAAGATGCTATCATGAGTCCTCTGTTTTCGGGGGGCTGTAAATCATTTACGGTTCTGAGTGCCTCGGCTGAGCCGACCACATGCTCCACACACCATGTCATCCACAATTAAGTCAGCGAGATAAAGGACAGATGACTGTGCAAGCTTTCAGATTCGGCCTTGCCAGCCTCCCGTCTCCACGGCAACCAAAACCCCACGAGCAGCGATCGGGACGGCAGGAAAACGCGAAACCAGATTTTTTTTGTTTTTGGGGGGCGGGGGGGGGGGGGAGTGTTACTGACGACTGCCTCGCTCGGTGTGAGTCAGCGACCGGTTCGCTGCTCAGGTGTCGTGAGCTCCCAGAGACTCGGCCATCTGTCGCGACGGCTCCGGGAGGCGCAGCGGTCTTTGTTTTAACGGCCGTGAAACTCTGGCCCCGAAAAGACGGGCGTGAGAAGAGGCGGCCGGTTTAATAACTCCCTTTTTTGTTGTTTTAACCTATTGTCAACAAATCCCATGAAAAGAGCCTCTCGATACTGAACAGACCATGTTGGGAATACATCAAGAGAGAAGTAGAGTCATGTATATAGACTTCTATACAACCAGAGGAGTCGCACCCTGGTGGTCAGTGGAGAGAATGCAGCTTTAACACATGAAGCATATACTTCTATACAACCAGAGGAGTTGCCCCCTGGTGGTCAGGAGAGAGATTGCAGCTTTAACAACATGAATCGTATACTTCTATACAACCAGAGGAGTCGCCCCCTTGGTGGTCAGTGGAGAGAATGCAGCTTTAACACATGAAGCATATACTTCTATACAACCAGAGGAGTTGCCCCCTGGTGGTCAGGAGAGAGATTGCAGCTTTAACAACATGAATCGTATACTTCTATACAACCAGAGGAGTCGCCCCCTTGGTGGTCAGTGGAGAGAATGCAGCTTTAACACATGAAGCATATACTTCTATACAACCAGAGGAGTTTCCCCCTGGTGGTCAGGAAAGAGAATGCAGCTTTAACAACATGAAGCATATACTTCTATACAACCAGAGGAGTCGCCCCCTTGGTGGTCAGGAGAGAGAATGCAGCTTTAACACATGAATCATATACTTCTATACAAGCAGAGGAGTCGTCCCCTGGTGGTCAGTGGAGAGAATGCAGCTTTAACACATGAAGCATATACTTCTATACAACCAGAGGAGTTGCCCCCTGGTGGTCAAGAGAGAGAATGCAGCTTTAACACATGAATCATATACTTCTATACAAGCAGAGGAGTCGCCCCCTTGGTGGTCAGTGGAGAGAATGCAGCTTTAACACATGAAGCATATACTTCTATACAACCAGAGGAGTTGCCCCCTGGTGGTCAGGAGAGAGAATGCAGCTTTAACAACATGAATCGTATACTTCTATACAACCAGAGGAGTCGCCCCCTGGTCGTCAGGAGAGAGAATGCAGCTTTAATACATGAATCATCGACTTCTATTCAACCAGAGGAGTTGCCCCCTGGTGGTCAGTAGAGATACTTGGTGGTGATACTTTTAGGGCAGTAAACATGGATGTAAAAAATAAATAAATAAAGGAAACAAAAAAAGAATCGACTTTGCAAATGCTTTATGAGGATTGAAATGGATTCAACCACTTTGTTACACCTCAAGGATTCTTATTATGCATTTTGGTAGAAAAAAAAACATATTTAGAAAGAGAACTGCATCTGTTTTTCTACCTTCGCTGCATGACTTTAGCTTCAAGTCTCTTTTCCCTTTAACCACACCCAATGCTGCTGTCATGGCGTCCCTGTGGTACACCTGTGCATCGCTGCCGTGAGCTGAGAAATCACTAACAACTGTCAATGCATCATCACATGAAGGTTGAGCTTCTTTTAAAACCAATCCCTTCAAAACAACCGGTCGAATGGGATCGTCTCCCTCCAGTGCTGCGTCTTCGATTCAAAAGTGTTTTAAAAAGGTGCAACTGTACATATGGCGGTGACACATTAGTCCGCCGTTGGCTTCCTCCGTGTGATGTTTTGACACCGATGCAGAAATCAGTGGGGGGTGCAGTTATACAACAACACTGCGGTTCATCCTCTTCTTGCCAAAAAACACATTCACTCCTCCCTGCGCACATATGTCTCCTTCACACTGATGTCACTCCTGTTTGTTTACAGTCACATGTACGTTACGTCTCGTGAGTTTCACTGAAATACACAATATGCTTCTTATTGCAAGTTTGGCATTGAGGTGATTATTTGCAGAAAACAAAGTCCTCATAGAATGAAATGCATTCAGTTACGCTTCTAATGCAGGGAGCGTATATTCTACCGGATTTGACAAATATATTTAATTAAAGTCGGCGGAAATCTGCTTTGGAAAGACGTCGGGGTTGGTGGATGTGTCAAATGTATAATTATTATTATTTGTTTTAACCCAAAATATATTTTACTAAACCGTACCATGTAACGTAAAGCTGCACAAACGGTTAAATATATATCTAAACTATGTGAACATTTTTTATATATATTGTGCTTTTGAGATTCAACGTAATAGTGGTTTGCAGAAATGTGCAATGGCAAAAAAAATAATAATCTGGCTATTTGCTGGTACATGAAGGAAGGCCAGTTCTTAATGGGAGCTAAGTAGGGTGGCTATTTATAGGACGCCTGCTACGTCTGTGAGCCGATGACAGAGGAATTCATTTCAATGATATATATGTTTATGTGTAACCGAAGATTCAGACTCATTCTTGTGAGTCAAAACCACATCAGAGGAGGGCTGACATTGTAAGGAAATACTGAAGCTGAAGCTAAATTCAGCAGACCGGCACTGCGATAACTTTTTTTTTTTTTTTTGTCACTTCTGTGTTAAAAAAAAACAACAAAAATACGTCCCTGAGCTTTTACACAAGTATCTCCGTCAGGATAAGGTAAAAAGGTTGCTAAGCAACTGGGACCTGGCAGCATGTTTCTTCCCTCCAATTAAAAGAGGAAACTTGCCCCAGAGGGAACCGGAGACTCACTGATGAATCCACTAATTGCTCGCGTCCACAAAGACCAGGTAATCTCTCTCACCGTGTTGTTTTTGTTCAGACACAGTTTGGGGGCCAGGTTTTGACATATTGTATATTTCATCTGGCCTATTATATATATATATATACACATTATTGAGTTAAATTAGTCACGGTCTTACATATGCACTGGCCACTGGTTCCAATTTACATTTAAATGTGTTATTGAGATTACATCGTATGTCTTCACAAACTTAGTTGTATCAGAATAGCCAAACATGATTTCTCTCTTTTGAGCACCTGTATCTATAACATCATACATATTATGCAAGATGTTATAGATACTATAATATATACCGTAAACGTCGGGTTACGAGCCGCTACTAACTTCGGTCAGTGTCCCCGTTAGCTCCCCGCTGTAGCCAGCTGGGGCTCCTGCTAGCGCTCCGTTACTTCCCCGCTAACTTCCGCTAGCTCCCCGCTAACTTCCGCTAGCTCCCCGAAAACCACCGAAGGTAGCGGGACCAGGCTCGACACCCGACTTGGGCAGAGGGGACGCGGGCAGTAGCAGCAGCAGCGCAAGCTAGCAGCAGCGCTAGCTAGCTTGCTACAGCGGGGACACTGACCGGCCGTAGGAGCGGCTTGTAACTCGACGTTTACGGTATATGTAATAATATATAATATTACCTTTTAGTATGTTCCTACAGACTGTGATTCTTGGAGCTCGTCTGCACCAAATCACATTGAGATTTTCGACGTTTTTTGTTTTCTGTGATACCAGATTAGATTTCAGAAGTAGAGGGCTTGTTTATTAATTGCAATCGGTCAACACAAGGACATTTAATCAGAGTTGTTAAAAGCAAAATATGGAGCCACTGCTTGTTTTTCAAAATCTCACGTCATGTGATATTTTAGCGGTTAAAAAACAATTTCCTTTTATTGCCTTTTCCAGTAGTATCCACCATGTTCCCTCCACACAGGAAGTAGATAACGGAATCAGTGGTATGTCATGTGTTCGGTGTCCTCACCACGCCGATGGAGAAGTAGTTGTTGACGATGCTGTAGGGGACGGGGTCTCCCTTCTCGTCCTTGTCGTCCGGCACGATGTCGATGTTCCAGCGGTCGAGCACGACCTCGGCGCTGTGCTCGATGTCCCGGAGGAACTTCAGCAGGCTGCCGCCCTCGTAACCTGCAGCCGGAAGGGAGCGAGCGGTGAGTGAAGACACGAGCAAAGGGACGACGCTGAGGAACAGGTATAAACCCCATGCAGTGAAAATAATTAAACGTATGGAAAGTACAAATTGTATAGAATAGTTTGAATGTAGAAGAATTGCAGAAGAATCTAGATGTACTTATTAAATAGGGGGTGCTAAATAAAAATGAAATAAATAATGTAATCAGTAGTCCCTGACTGTATTTCAAGGTATTATTTCACCCGCTCTTTATTTAAAGCCCTACATTTAACTGGTGGAGACTTGCAACACAGCGGACCTGATCTGCACCCCGAGGCCTGACAGCACCCCGGGGAGCCCTCTGGTTCAGTGACAGCCTGATTCAGCGATCAGAGGCGGCAGTAAGTTGGTGTCACGAGTCACAATTTCAGAGGGTACAATTTCCTGTTTCATGCAAAAACAATTATGTATTTCCCACTGGACCCACATTGTATCCTGCACAGACACACAGACACACGCACACACACACGCGTCGTCATAAATACATGTATCACACACCGAGGAGCTCTCGGCTAGTCTCTTAAACTGCCATGACATCATCTTCAGTTCAACGCCAACCAAACCGAGTTGCGTCTGTACTCCTTAAATTGTTCGTCGCCATAGTTTTTTGCTGGATGCAATATTTTTTTTAAAATCTGGGTAGAGTGAATAACAGTAATAATTGTGGTTAAAATTACACGGTAGCCTGGTTATTAAAACATGGCAGGTTTGTCACGCAAGTGATTATTCTCTCTGAACAATCAGGTACTATACCAAAAAAAAAAAGAACCAGGTACTAATGATACCAACAAAATGTACCAAGTACTAACTATACCAAAAATAAAGTACCAGGTACTATACAAAAAAAGTACACAGTACTATACCAAAAATAAAGTTCCAGGTACTATACAAAAAAAGTACACAGTACTATACCAAAAATAAAGTTCCAGGTACTATACACAACCTTTTCTGATGCAAAACCAAAAAGAAAAGAGTGAACGTGAACGGAAGTGTTCGGCAATCCATTTGACAAGTTGTCAAGATATTTCACCAAGAGCCAGAAATGCCTCCGCTAAAGGAAGTTCCCCCTCTGGGGAACATGAAGGACCGTATAAAGCGCTGTACCTTTGTACGTGGGATGGACGTGGAGATATTTCACAGGATAAAGGTAAAAGCTGGCACTAGATGACATGTCCGGGGATCACTAAAGGACTCCCAATTCACCCCCTGGGCCCCATGGGGATCTGGACCAAATGTCTTGAAAATCCCTCCGATTGTTATCAAGATATTTAAAAAAACCTCCATTCTTCCTTCCTTCCTTCCTTCCTTCTGGGAATATGTGTATCTGTACAGGATTTTAAGGCAATCCATCCAACAGTTGTTGAGTTTTTTTCAGTCTGGACTAAAGTGCTGGACCAATATTGCCCTCCCTGGGGCCGGGCCATTAGCAGCAGCAGCAGAGACTCCAGCTCATACTTCAGTGTTTACTTCTGCAAAAGATGATCTATTGAACGAGTCCCAGAGCCGCCTCCCCTGAACCGGGCTGCTTATTGACAAAATGTCATTCATAAGCCTGGGTAAGTGCTCTGCTAGTCCTCCAAGCAGCAACAATCAAGCCTTTCTAATTACTGGCTCAAAGTGCTGCAACAAATCAATGGTGCTTTGCATATTAACAGTTTTTAATTTCACACGTAAGATCTCCCACTTTCCTCTTACCCGCCTTTCATTTCCCAAAAACATGCGCGCACACGCCCGCCTTTGCCTTCTGCATTCTAGTGTGCAACCGAGACCTTCCTGAAGCCTCCGTCGTTCTCTAAACATGGAGATGAACCCCGGCGGAGCGTCTCCACCGCTGCCAAGTCAATCAAAGAGCCTGTTCTCCAAGATGAGCCTAAAACTAGCTTTTACTTTTCCCTGACATATTTGGAGGGCAGCTAGAAATCTAGAAATTCATGTTTTAACCCCTTAAGTAGCTTTACATTCTGATCATCTATGACACTGTCAGTATAGATATTCTGGATCAGCTTTCTCCAAATCTTCATCGACCCTATGTTTCGTTTTCCTGTTTTAAATATTCAACCCGGTGCTTTTATGAATCCACTGAAAAGATTCATTCAAGCTATATTGTGCATCAAGGCAAGGCAAGTTTATTTGTAGAGCACATTTCAACAACGAGGCGATTCAAAGTGCTTCACATAAAACCATTAAAAGCATCAAAACATAATGCAGAAGAAAACAAGATTTTAAAACAATTAAGAACATTCATTTTAAAATATAAAGCAAAAAAATTGAATAAAAGTTGCGGTGCAGTTTAAGAAATAAAATGCAGTAGTGAGATGCAGAAATGGATTAATATCCTTGAATCTGGTTCAATTAAAGGCAACAGCAAACAGAAAAGTCAGCCTGACATGTTTGAAATCTTTACTAAAATTTAAAATTACAAAAATAAAGAAATTTGAACAGCGTTTAGAGTTAAATCAGATCCCAAAGAAGTGGAGAGAATAATGTTCTAACCTGTAATGTTTGATCGGCTTCGTGCTGGACCGGTCTGGTTTAGTTTGACTTTTAAAGTTTCATAAATGTCTACGCCAGGATGGACGCGCTGTGATAGACTCAAACACACACACACACACACACACACACACACACACACACACACACACACACACACACACACACACACACACACACACACGCCTCACCTCCTCCCCAGCGTAAGCAGCGTGCCAGATCGTTGCCCGTGCCCAGAGGGAGGATGGCCACAGGGGGGTGCCTGGCGAAGTTGGCCTTATCTGCCGAGGCAAAAGACAAACACATCACTCTTATGTTGGGTTAGTTCATTAGTCCTTGAAACTTGCACAACTTGAGCTCTATTGTTGTCGCTTTTGGCCATTGTGTCTATCGGCTGTACGCACATTACAATCAAAGGTTATTCGCAGAGAACTGGCAACATTGTTGCAGCGAAAGCCCAACAAAGTGACGCGTGTCTTTCAAGGTATTTGTAATGCCGCTAATAACCCCCCACCGCACGAGAAATGTGTTCAGGATTACGGCAGGTCAAAGTTGAGATGGGAGGAATGTCTGTGATGGATGCCTGCAATGGTCAGTTGGAGCTACAGTCACCTTTGTTTTCTGCGTCCAAAAAGGTTTGGCTCAGTGGAGGAGATTCAGACATTAAAGCTGCGGCAGGCTGTTTGTTTCTGGCGTCAAAAATAGAATAATCTTTCAGCGTGTTGTAAATCAAGTGGTCCGAGTGAAAACTAAACTACTGCACCTCCTCCTGCCAGTATCAAGGGACTATTGACAATCACAGATCGGTGCAGAAGTGAGGCGTTCTCATTGGCTGTTCTCCAAATACAGATACGCTTTCCCTTTGGCGAAATCAAGATTATCGACCTTTTCCCTCCATCTTTGAAATGCGTCGCTAGCTAGCTAATAGTCGCTAGCTGGAGCCTTGAATCACAGTTCATTATCTTAGAGGGCTTTAGAGGCCGACAAGAAAAAACATTTCTCCTACAATTGCCGCTATGCATCGGTAACGCCATCGGGATGTTTGAAATGATTGACATGTCTTGGCTCGTCCGGTGGGAGGGGCTTAAGACAGAGAGCGGAGAGATACAGGATGAGGGTTTTATTCTGCATTTTTTGGGGGGAGGGGATATTCTAGAAAACTGCACAGTTACAATGTGCTGAAAGGTTATCAGGGGAAGTTTGCCTCCCCCAGCTGTAACTTGGTTATCCTAACCGCTAGAAACCATGGGCCCCAAACTATGAAAACAAGAGATCCGAGCCTGTAACCATGAGGTCATTTTGTCTTGATGAATGTGTGTACCTATGCAGTCCAGGATCCAGCCCACGGTGCCGTCACCTCCGCAGGCGAGCACCCGGAAATCGGGGACATCGTGGAAAAAGTTGAGCCTAAAAAGACAAAAAAGATTCGACTTAAAAACAAACCGGCTCTCTCCCACATGCGTTGTTTGGCCTCTGTTCGACACAAGACTCCTCACTCTCAATGTCAGCGTGCATTAAAGGCGATAAATCGGTTGATTGGATCTCAGAGCTGTCGAGACGGGGGAATTTTCTAAGCTGTGAATGATTTAATGTACTGAGCTGCGAGGCTGATGGGCAGAGAGACCCGGAGAGAAGACGGAGGGAGGGAGGGCTTAATCAATGCGTGCCCTCTCCAGCTGTGTTCGCTCCACTCCTTCCCCCCAGAAACCACAGTCCGCCCTTCAAAGAGACCTTTAATGTGCGTCGGGACAAAGGTGTCGACGGCAGCTTTCATCTCTCTCCATCACGAGACAGCTGCATGCAGGGCTCAGACCGCTTTCACGCCGACCACCTGGTCCCGCACGGGAACGGCCCCCCGGACCCCGTGAGCCACGTCTTAAAATAAACATTACGAGGCCGTCGCACCGCCAATGCTGGTTCAGTGTTCGAGGTGAGGGTCTGGATGTGGCACTAACGAGACGACAGGCTCGCTCAATACTTAACTTAAGGGGTAAATATGGAGTATTAAACAAATATCGCCCCCAAAAGAAAACAATGAATTGATGATTTTTTTTTTGCTGAAGAAGGCTGACATTTTGGCATGGAGGTCAAGTGTGTGGGTGTAAAGATGTGTGTTATTTGTTCCTGTTTGAGAAATGTTTGCCAAAAACTACAGCGTCAAGATGGAACATATTGTATTCCAAACTATTATCCTATACTATCTGTTTTTTATTCATTTATTTTCATTATTTGTTTTACTATGCTCTTAACTGTTGAAATGTTTGGCCCCTGTTATGGTCAATCTGGTTTTAACACGTTTATTTATTTATTTTCCTGACTCCTGTACAGCACTTTGGGACCTTTTGTCTGTGAAATGTGCTTTATAAATAAACCTTACTTACTTACTTACTATTTGCTCCTGTTTGAGAAATGTTTCCCAAAAAACTACAGCGTCAAAGAGACAATAAGGGAAATGGAACATATTGAAAGATGGATTTAGGACGCATTCATTCTGACTTCTGCCTCTTTTTCCATTGGAACGAGACCCGTCCGCAGGGTCACTCGGCAAAAAGGTTAAACCGCGCTCAACTTTCTCTGGACCACAATGCAACGGCGATCATCGCGATGAGAGAAGAAACAGTTGCAGCCGTGCTACTGGCGGATCTCAAAAGCAACCGGACTTCCTGGATCAGTTTAGTATCTCACTGGTACCTGAAAAAAAACAAAGATATATATATATATATTGCCAACTATATACCGTACTTTTCGGGTTATAAGCCGCTCCTACGGCTGATCAGTGTCCCCGCTGTAGCAAGCTAGTAGCGCTGCTAGATAGCGCTGCTAGTAGCGCTGCTAGCTAGCGCTGCTAGCTAGCGCTTCTGCTGCTACCGGCCACTGCTGCTGCTACTGCCCGCTGCTGCTGCTACTGCCCGCGTCCCCTCTGCCCAAGTCGGGTGTCGAGCCTGGTCCCGCTACCTTCGGTGGTTTTCAGGGAGCTAGCGGAAGTTAGCGGGGAAGTGACGGAGCGCTAGCAGGAGCCCCAGCTGGCTACAGCGGGGAGCTAACGGGGACACTGACCGAAGGCAGTAGCGGCTTATAACCCGAAAAGTACGGTATTCCTCGATTTCAAATCAAAGTAGGTGGATTGAGACGGACTATGCAGAGGCACAGCGCTCTCTAACGGCTTTTGTACAAAAAAGTGTATCGCATCCAACCCAAAGCCCTGCATGTGTGCATAAAACGTGCCTCATGTACGACATGCGTGCATCAACAAAGAGCCGACCGGAGGCTTCGCATTAACGGAAAGGAGCTGAAGCAACGTCTGTGATGACCGAACACACAGCGAGGAACTGCATTCCCTAAACAAATTACTCAGCGTTAGCTGCCTCTCACCTCAGAGCCTGCTGAGGCTGTTGCTAGGGAGCCCATGGTAACAGTTGTGGAGAGCAGGTTAACCCTCTGCGTGTCAACAGACCTTCATTAGGCGCTTTGTGCTCATTTGTATTTGCGTGTTAATATTCACTTGAGCATACTGTAGAGCCTCCTCCTCCTCCTCTTCCTCTTCCTCTCCCTTACACTCAGATATATTAGAATAATGGACCACATGCACTTGAGGAAAAAGGAGTTGAGCACACAAATAAAAAGGGCTCATAATTACTGTGAGTCCAAATCTCAACGCAATGTTTTTACTGTGGGAAGTGACAATCATTAAATCAGTTTTGACCTAAAATCCTGGCAGTGATAAGTGATGATGCTTTGAGGATTCCTGTTTGTTTTTTAGTGATTTTGTGTGTTTTTTTTAACTGTGTTCACTTGAGGAAAGTTCTGTCACTGAACTGTCCGGTATCTCATTAAGGTAAAACACGCCGCATGTGTCATCTGCAGTGAGACCTGAGTGCGTCATTGTGTTGCTTGTAGAGAGAGAGAGAGAGAGAGAGAGAGAGAGAGAGGTGAACCTTGAGCAGCGTCCAGCATTTTTATCTGCCCTTAATGGACAAAAGGTGCAGCAGCATTCATTTCAAAGTACAAGCCGTGCTGAGCTCTGACATATGAGCGCGTGCGTGTGTGTGTGTGTGTGTGTGTGTGTGTGTGTGTGTGTGTGTGTGTGTGTGTGTGTCAAGAGGTCAAATGCACAGCGCGGCAGTAATGCCGTGTTCCCATTCCCCTTCAACGACCTCCACGGGTTAGTCTGACATGAAGTAAAGAGGTGCCGGTCCGACTGAACAATAATGAACTCTTCTTTACGTCCTTCTGAAAGGAAAAGTCCCGACGCAGCTTAAAGTCTCTCGCACGCCTGCATTGAGATCCGTTAGCTTTATTTCTCCGTTTATCAATTGAAAGAAGTTGTAATGAATGAACCACAACTCTTTGATTTCATTGATGCAATTTGCTGGTTTATTTTAAGCCTTGTCGTCTCTTTTATTGTGAAAAGTTTTTTTTTTTTATGTTGATTTGAACTTTTTTGCTGTGTTTTCATATGGTGAGACTTTTACGCTGCCATCTTAGCCTTTTTTTTTAAAGCATATTCAACATCTCCATAGGTTTGTTCAGCCTAAATAAAGGTTGAAGGTTTGAAGTTAAAACATATTCATATTAATTTGCACTTTCCACCATGTTCTCAAGAATAATAATTAAAAAAAATGCATGTTATTCTCATCTCAACCTCTGGTTCCCGAGGCCCACGTTCACAGCCATGCGGACCGAAAGGTGCTTTCATCCGCCCAGCCGGACTTACCCGACCATCGGTCCGCCTTGATCCAAACTGTACACCTGCCGGGGGTTCAGCAGGTACCTGAACTTCCTCAGCACCCTGCAAGAGGAGACCAGAGACACACGTTAGAAACGCACTGAGCGCCTATGGATCGACCTACATACGCGATACGCTAAATATTACATCAGACTTATACAAGTCGACTGTTCCCCGGTTATGAAAGAGACGCTCGTCTATCCGTCTGACGAATGAAGAGCGCCTCCGCCTCTCAAGGCCGCCCCGACGCTGTGGAACAGCAGCGATCTTGCAGGTTTACTGCGTGTCAAAACTCTTGGACGTGTGTTATAACGTGTGTTATAATGTATATAACGTGTATAACGTGTGTCTTAACGTGTGTTACAACGTGACTTATAACGTGAGTTATAACGTGTTTTATAACGTGTGTTATAACGTGAGTTATAACGTGTGTTATAACGTGTATTAGAACGTGAATAACGCGAGTTATAATGTGTATTATAACGTGTGTTATAACGTGTGTTATAACGTGTGTAACGCGAGTTATAACCTGTATTATAACGTGTGTTATAACGTGTGTTATAACGTGTGTAACGTGTGTTATAACATGTATTATAATGTGTATAATGTGTGTTATAACGTGTATAACGTGTGTTATAACGTGAGTTATAACATGTATAACGCGAGTTATAACCTGTATTATAACGTGTGTTATAACGTGAGTTATAACGTGTGTTATAACGTGTATAACGCGAGTTATAACCTGTATTATAACGTTTGTTATAACGTGAGTTATAACGTGTGTTATAACGTGTATAACGCGAGTTATAACCTGTATTATAACGTTTGTTATAACGTGAGTTATAACGTGTGTTATAATGTGTATTATAACGTGTATTATAACATGTTATAATGTGTGTTATAACATGTGTTATAACGTGTATTATAATGTGTATAACGTGTGTTATAACGTGAGTTATAACGTGTGTTATAACATGTTATAATGTGTGTTATAACGTGTGTTATAACGTGAGTTATAACATGTATAACGCGAGTTATAACCTGTATTATAACGTGTGTTATAACGTGAGTTATAACGTGTGTTATAACGTGTATAACGCGAGTTATAACCTGTATTATAACGTTTGTTATAACGTGAGTTATAACGTGTGTTATAATGTGTATTATAACGTGTATTATAACATGTTATAATGTGTGTTATAACATGTGTTATAACGTGTATTATAATGTGTATAACGTGTGTTATAACGTGAGTTATAACGTGTATTATAACATGTTATAATGTGTGTTATAACGTGTGTTATAACGTGTATTATAATGTGTATAACGTGTGTTATAACGTGTGTTATAACATGAGTTATAACGTGAGTTATAACGTGTATAACGTGAGTTATATTGTGCTTCTTCTTCTGGACGGCTCTAATAAAACAATCTCGGTGGAAGAAGACAATATCATTTTGTGCGTCGGTCGGATGGTGCGATAAATGTCGGGTGAGTCGTGACGCTGCGATGTCAAGATGGAGACGCACAACGCTAACTTCTCTGCTCTCGTGAAGCAACCTTTTTTTTTATTTCAAATGACCCAAAAAAAAAACACCACATTCTTTTCACGGGTCATGATTTATGCTCATATTCTGCTTACAAGTGGCATAAAGTGGTCTTAAAACTACAACAATACCGTTTAGCGCGGTGCATCTCGACCCAGCAAAAGGTACGGCGAGTGCTATATAAGCATCCATACAATGACTTCTGTGCAACCTCTTAAACAATCTGTCCCGCGCACGGGGAAAATAATCATTTCAGAGATCGGGACGAGGAGGCGTGATATGAAAAGAGAAGAAGATGAAGAAGAGATGAAGAAGTGGAGAGTTCTTCTATCTCCTCCATCTCTTCGCTCTCGCAGTCGTCGACGCAGCAGTTTCCTGTGACCTTGTGAGCGTTACATAAAACCCGTTGAAGGCGGCGCCGTCCTCTCGTTGCACCGCTCACGCAGGCGTCTAGTGTGCTTCTTCTTCTACGCAACCGTGAAGGCCGCTCCAACATATTCATGTTAACAGGCGAGGAGACGCCTCGGCCCTGGTGTTACAAACCGACACTACGCGAAGGCACTGGAGGGAAGTCGGTGGATAACGGAGACAAAACTATGTGAAATGATCACGTGTATGATTCTGTACGTGTGATGAATTAAACTCAAACAGAAGATGTTTGCACACATAATTGGAAATGCGAACATTTTAAATGAAAAAAAAAAAATCCACCAAAAAAGGAAAGTAAAAATTCTCACTAAATTGTTGCTGAAATGACAAATGGATTTTGTGAAATGGCAATTTTAAATGTAAGTTGAAATGGAGACGCTTAAAGGAATGGACATGTGATAGAAAAAGATTAAAAGAAAATCAGAAAATGAAAATAAACTATTAACATATAATTTCTATAATAAAGAAATAAAAACCCCACCAATAACTACACTAAAGTCCCACATTTAACGTAGAAAAAATAAAGAAAAAGGAATGCTTTTATTATAAGTGACATTTAAAGTATTCAGGTTCCCACAGTGAATCAGCGTTAACCTGTAATGTGTGACGTGTAACGTGTGACGTGTAACGTGTCACGTGTGACGTGTAACCTGTGACGTGTGACGTGTGATGTGTAACCTGTAACGTGTGACGTGTAACGTGTGACGTGTAACCTGTAACATGTGATGTGTAACCTGTAACCTGTAACCTGTGACGTGTAACCTGTAACCTGTGACGTGTGACGTGTAACCTGTAACGTCTAACGTGTGACATGTAACGTGTAACCTGTAACCTGTAACATGAAACCTGTAACCTGTAACCTGTAACGTGTGACGTGTGACGTGTAACATGTAACCTGTAACGTGTGACCTGTAATCTGTAACCTGTAACATGTAACATGTAACGTGTAATGTGTAACCTGTAACATGTAACGTGTGATGTGTGATGTGTAACGTGTAATGTGTAACCTGTAACATGTAACGTGTGATGTGTGATGTGTAACCCGTAACATGTAACATGTAACGTGTAACGTGTAATGTGTAACCTGTAACCTGTAACCTGTAACATGTGACGTGTAACGTGTAACATGTAACGTGTAACCTGTAACATGTAACGTGCGATGTGTGACGTGTAACATGTAACGTGTAACCTGTAACGTGTGATGTGTAACCTGTAACATGTAACATGTAATGTGTAACCTGTAACCTGTAACCTGTAATGTGTAATGTGTAACCTGCAACATGTAACATGTAACGTGTGATGTGTGACGTGTAACCTGTAACATGTAACATGTAACCTGTAACCTGTAACGTGTGATGTGTGATGTGTAACCTGTAACATGTAACGTGTAACCTGTAACATGTAACGTGTGACGTGTAACCTGTAACATGTAATGTGTGATGTGTGATGTGTAACCTGTAACATGTAACATGTAATGTGTGATGTGTGATGTGTAACCTGTAACATGTAACATGTAACGTGTAACGTGTAACCTGTAACCTGTAACGTGTGATGTGTGATGTGTAACCGTAACCTGTAACGTGTAACGTGTAACCTGTAACCTGTAACCTGTAACATGTAACGTGTGACGTGTAACCTGTAACCTGTAACATGTAACGTGTGACGTGTAACATGTAATGTGTGATGTGTGATGTGTAACCTGTAACGTGTAACGTGTAACCTGTAACATGTAACGTGTGACGTGTAACCTGTAACGTGTAACGTGTGATGTGTGATGTGTAACCTGTAACGTGTAACGTGTAACCTGTAACCTGTAACATGTAACGTGTAACCTGTAACCTGTAACATGTAACGTGTGACGTGTAACCTGTAACTTGTAACGTGTAACCTGTAACCTGTAACATGCAGCGATGGTTTGGCCATAGGGAGTACCGTGAGTTTTCCCGGTGGGCCGGTCAGTAATGGGCCGGCAGTGGCTGACCTCTTTTTATTATGTAAAGACGCATAAGAGGCCCAGTGGCCCTATGATAGGCCCAGTAGTCCCGCCCACGCATTTTCCAGACCCCCCTCGTCCAATCACCTTTAATGATGAGCTACAACCTACAGTTGTCTTCCAGTGCCCCTGTCCTGATGTACTTTAGCCAGTATCCTCCTTGTAAGAGCAATACACTCTTTTCTTGGCTATCTATTATACATTTATTTTAGAACACTTGACAACTTGAATGGATATTAATAACATCTTTTGTTTCTGTCTTTCACAGGGAGTTATATTTGTATGAGTATTTGTATAAATAAACACTCTTGAATCTTAAATCCTTTCTCCAGTATCCTTCTTAAGAGCAAGTGAGCAACATACTGTGTAGTCATCATTTATTTTATTCAACGCTCCAGAATATCAAGGGATATTATTCAGTATAGTAGTGTTATTAAGGGCTTGTGTGATTATATGTACAGTACATCAACGGACCGAGTTGGCACAGTATCTGCAAGCGGATTGTGGTGGGTCAGTCTGGACCAAAAAGTCCAGGGCCGAATTTTTGTCCCAGTCCAGGCCTGGTAACATGTAACATGTAACGTGTGATGTGTGACGTGTAACCTGTAACCTGTAACGTGTAACGTGTGACGTGTAACCTGTAACATGTCTGCGCGGCCTCCATACGAGACATTGCAGTCTGTGGGAGGTTGAACTCACCGCTCCCCCTGTCTCCCTCCACTCTTGGGGTTGACCAGGACCAGGAGCGGGTGAGTGCCTGGGAGAGGAGTGATCTGGAGACGGGAAGGGAAAACACAGCCTCAGGCATCTGCTCACCGGCTCTCGTGCGTTCGTCACCTCAACAACCCGGCGGCCTGACATACCTGCAGCGCTTGTCCGTCTCCGGGGGAGAATTTGAAAGTCTGACTGATGTCGTCGGGGCTGGTGCTGGGCGGCGACTCGCCCTCGCCCCGCTTCACCACAGAATGACGGTCCTGCGGGAAAAGGAGGGAGACGAAGATGCATGAACTCTCTTTATGAATCAGAGGAGTGTCACGTATTCTGCAGGTGCACGGGCCTTTGAGTTAATGTACGACGGGTCCACTAGGAATATGGATGCAGGGGTCATACACATCTTGACCAGTGGATTTCCATGACTTTTCCATGACACCAAATTTCTATAACCAAACATTTTGTGAAATACTAACTGTTGAACAATACTGTGTGCTAGCCCAAAATACAAAATAGCTATTACACATAAATACGGCAATGAAAGAATGTTCTGTGTGTGTATTTGTACTTTGCAAATACTTCTTTGTTTCAAAAGGAAAGAGCCTCCCCATTACGCTAGGGGGTTTTCTTGACAGTTTTATGCTGTTGAATGTGTGCTAACCCAATAACCAACTTCAATATTAAACAGAAATAATGCGTGGTTGGACATTGTTAAGATAATTAAAAACAAATAAATACACAAATAGCCCTTACAAATACAAATAGCAATGTGAATGAGTGAGACACAAACATAAATATGAAGAATCAGGGTTCATACACATTTGGACTAATGGATTTTCCATGACTTTTCCATGACTTTAAACCAAATTTCCACGACCAAACATTTTGTGAAATCTGGGTGTAAACATGAAAAAGTGAGTAAATGTAGTATTTAAACTAACAATGAGAATACAAAGCATACAGTAAACCTTAAATGACACAAATGAATGAGACAATAGTTTGATTAAAAGAATAAACATTTATATAGATGCCTGTATGTTTGCCTGCTTATATTCTGAGCGTCTTTCTTTTAAAAGCATATTAATTATTTCAAACTCAGCGTAAATGAACGACATGAACACATGAACATAACACATTTACATGACTTTTCCGAAACTTTTGGGATTTTATTTTTTTCAAGGACTTTTCCAGGCCATTTTAAAATTCCATGACTTTTCCAGGTTTTCCATGAGCGTGAGAACCCTGTGGATAATATGCATGTAAATCGGCTTGTCAACGAGGTGTGTGCGGTGTAAAATCGAGAAGTCAGACCACAAAACCCAGAAATAGAATCATCACCGAGGATGAAATTGAGGCAGGTGTTTGGTGATGACACGTGACTTGACAGAGGACACCTGTTGAATTGAGACTATTTAAAGCAACTTTCCACTCGGCGGTGTTGCTTTGTGGACAGCAGAGACAACAACACAATGAAACGCATCCTCACCAAGACGACGGGGCAGATGTACGAGGGCAGCAGCGTGTGGTCCCTCAAGGCTCCTCCGTCGCACTCCGGCTTCACATTGGACGCACACTTATTGTGGACCTGCGGAGGAGAGCAGAGGCCGAAGCATAAGAACTGTGGGCGTCAATCCATCTGTGAGAGTCGGTACATCATGACGCCACCGGTAGGAATCGCTTTAACTTCTGGAGGTTGTTTTTCCTCACGGTGCACGGCGATTACTCGACAGGCCGCATAGCATCGATGTTTTTTTAAATTTTTAAATTAGTATTTCTATGCAGAATCATTTTCATGCTGAAATGAGAACGGCCGCTGTGTGAAATTGAGAGTTTTGCCGTTGAGCAAACACCCAAGTCAGCGGTGACATCTAGTGGATTTAAAGAGCAACGCAGTGTAAAATGTATACAGGTGTGTATGGTCGGTGATTGTGGGGACATTGTTCACACAGTACATTATGGGGACCAAAGAGTGATCCATATAACGTAAACCAATAGAGTGCAGGGCCAACATGATGGGCTTTGGCTCGTATTAAGTTATAGGTAAAACTAAAGGGAATTAATGTAGACTCAGACGATTAAACGGTCTGATCCTTTTGCAGGCTGCAGTTTGTGATGCTGTTTAAGTGCATGACATACACTTGAATTAACACCTCTCTATAACATAAAACGACGGTAGATTTTGTTGGCAGTTTGGAGCTACTCGTACCTAATAAACTGGCAACGTAGTGCAACGCAAGAGACTTCACGAAGGCCGTAACTCAATGTGCGCTCACCTTCACAAACACGATGCACTTAGAGAAGGATAAACCATTAAAAAAATATACCCTCCAATAAATCAAAGGATAAAAACGGATAAAAGTGCAACCCGGTCATATTCACGTGTGTCCACACGAGGCAGCGACTCACGGAGATCTGACACCAGACGCAGTGCAGGCCCGTCAGGCCCTGGTAACACTTGATGCTTCTGTGACAGCGGTCGCACTTGGTCGGAGAGTTTCCCTCCATCCAAACGTGCTGCATAGCCTGGAAGGAGGACAAAAAGAAGAAGAAAAAAAATCAGTGTTCAAAGTTATTTTGCATTTATTAGTTTTCAGACTTCTGCCAGTAAATTCTGGCTTGAGACGCAGGAACAACTCTGCAGAGCTTAATCACGTCAAAGCTACAACACAAGAGGATGTTGACTCGATTAGAAGCCTCGCATGACCTCGCAGACCGTCCCGTGATCCTCGGCGCCCCAATTAAACGCGTCCATGAGCCGGTGGCAGTCTGCTTTAAAACAGACGGGTCAGTGTTCGTGCATCCGGCGCCCCCCCAGCATCACTTCCCTCGCTCCCGTCCGCATGCTCTGACGAGCAGAATGAACCCCTTTCATGCCTCTGTACTCACGTTGGTGTGTCTCCGTGACTTGGCGTAGGTGCTGATGCAGGCGGCGATGTCTTTGGACACGCAGCGCTCGTGCACTGTGTACTTGCATACTGTGGGAAGACGACAAGCTCGTTAAAAAGCGCGGTCTCATCTTAACTTAAAAACATGTCTTGCAGGGGATTTAATAAAAGAATTATAATGTTTACCACATTAGAGATCATTTCAATATGATAGGATATATACTTCAGTCATCCCCAAGGAGACATGTGGTTGTGGCATAGTGTGTAAATATAGTATATACAGTGAAATATAAGTATGTACAGTGACTAACTAAACAAATGTTATATGCAACGTTCTACTGTGACGACAACGTCAGCATCGAGAAACAGAATTCAATCACTAGCGAAATTACGCACGATAACATCGTTAAATTATTATTATTATTATTATTGTATGATGACAGTGAGGACTTTTTAATTGAAAAACAACATTGACTCAGAGGCACTCAGGCACAACACATTTGAGTCAGATGGTTACAGGGGGGAGAGTTAACGCTTTAAAAAACATCCTATTTTTAGGCCCTTTCCTCGAAAATTGCATCCCCAAACTACTGAGGGCTATTTGAATAATCTTGGTGTTATAATAAAAGGTACACATGTGAGATTTTGTTCAGATGTGTAAATATCAGTATATATGTTACTTGTTAAGAGTAAATGAAGATGACACAGAAAAAAATGAAAAGGTTTCAGGTCCGCCTATAAAAAAAAATCACTTTCAGGATGATTATTTCTTTGAAATGATGCAGCTGTAAGGTGTATCATTTCTCTAACCCAACTCTTAGCTCAATATGTGAACATTCTCTAACCCAAATCATAACACAATATGTGAACATTCTCTAACCCAAATCATAGCACAATATGTGAACATTCACTAACCCAAATCATAACACAATATGTGAACATTCTCTAACCCAAATCATAGCACAATATGTGAACATTCTCTAACCCAAATCATAGCACAATATGTGAACATTCTCTAACCCAAATCGTAACACAATATGTGAACATTCTCTAACCCAAATCATAACACAATATGTGAACATTCTCTAACCCAAATCATAACACAATATGTGAACATGCACTAACCCAAATCATAGCACAATATGTGAACATTCTCTAACCCAAATCATAACACAATATGTGAACATTCTCTAACCCAAATCATAGCACAATATGTGAACATTCTCTAACCCAAATCATAGCTCAATATGTGAACATTCTCTAACCCAAATCATAGCACAATATGTGAACATTCACTAACCCAAATCATAGCTCAATATGTGAACATTCTCTAACCCAAATCATAGCACAATATGTGAACATTCTCTAACCCAAATCATAACACAATATGTGAACATTCTCTAACACAAATCATAACACAATATGTGAACATTCTCTAACCCAAATCATAACACAATATGTGAACATTCTCTAACCCAAATCATAGAACAATATGTGAACATTCTCTCTGCAAAGGTTGACTTTGATAAAGTGAAGCAGAACAAAGTTAGAGAGGGTTTAGTACAGAAAGAATTCAGACGAGGTCTCCAAAATTCTAATTCTTTCATGTACCAAATCATATATTTCACTTGTATATTACTAAATACAGCAGTTTGGGAATTTTTTTTCATGAAACAAGTTATGATTTACAGTTTTATACAACAATCGCTCAGTCTCCCCTCTTAAAAAAGGCTTTAAGAGAAGGAGAGGGGAGAATAAAAGAAAGGGAGCAGAGAGAGGGACTCACGTGAGCAGCAGAGGCCCTGCTTGCGGACCCCGAGCAGCATGGTGTGGCAGTAGTTACAGTAGGCGGGTTTGTTGAAGTGCTTCAGACGCCACACGTGCTGCCCGTCCTCCTGTACGTTCTAGAGGAGGAGACGACGAGGGATTGGATGAAGCATCGAAACTCTCCTCGCAAGACAGGTATCTGATGGAAATTCTGCTAGCAGCTAGTAAAAAGGCTATTACGAAGAGACGGCACACGATAGAGCCACCATCACAAGATGGATGGTGGAAAATTGTGACTGAAATGTACGATATGGAACTGTTAACTCACAGAATAAGAGCGCAAGAGGAGCAATGTCGTGAGAAGTCAACGATAATACAAGATAAGAGCAGCTGAATGTTTCTCAGGATTTATCATGGTTTTTTTTGTTATTATTATTTATTTTTCATTTCTGTATATGTGTTCTGTCTGTGGTGAAAAGGCAAACAATTAAGTGTAAAAATGCTCCTGTGTGTTTACAAGCAGCTCAAGTTATGAGATGAGATCCAACACATTGCACAGATGTGCAAAAAAAAACGCAGAGTAATGTACACGTGTACTGGTATTATATGGATGCACACGGGGTATTAACAATTAAAAACTGTGTGCTATATTTTAATTATACTAAGATTATAATCTGTGAGATATAATGAAAAAGAAACTATGCAAAACTATAATTTTGCAGCCCTGAGTTATGTTTAAAACTACCACACGTGTTTCCAGGTAGTTAAAACTAGTATGTGTGCAGTATTACCTTGAATCCAAGGGGAACGTTTGGAACATAAGGGAGGAACAATTTCATTATAAAACGATAATCAATCGTTAACAATGATTATCAATTTTGACTTCCAAGGATTTCCATGAGGTTTTGAGGGTATAACACTGCCTATAATATAAAAAAAACACCCTATATTACG
Source organism: Myoxocephalus aenaeus (assembly GCA_038501785.1). NCBI lineage: Eukaryota > Metazoa > Chordata > Actinopteri > Perciformes > Cottidae > Myoxocephalus > Myoxocephalus aenaeus. The sequence goes on from JBAMJR010000013.1 coordinate 377,977, forward strand.
TCATTATTATCTGTTTATGTCACAATATTATCATTTAGTAATCTAAATATTGCTTTGATATAACCATGTTCTTGTTAGCGGTTACCATATTGTTACCACCACATTACTAAACTCGTATTACAAAGATTTGCCTCGTCTTGAAATGTGTTTCCCTTTATTACCCATTGTTTTCAACCTCATATGACCCAGATATACCCATCGTTAATATCAAGCTATTACCTGGTTATTACTTAAGTAATTGCATGGTATTACCTCATTTTTACCTCTTCATTATTCAACTATTACCATGTTATTACTGAGCTTTTCACAGGTATTTAGGAAGCAGTGTCCCAGCAGAAAGCCTGTAAAATGTCCCACACAATGTCCAGTCCATTCAGAAAAACGTACACAGAGCATTTGCTGTTCTCGCAACATGAAACCATATTTTTAAAGTCATCCTGTGACAGAAAGGAAACATGTATTGTTTGTGTAATGTTTAAAGTCCCAGCAGTTGCAACACGATAAAGTACATTTCAAGAACGACCTCACCACAAACAGAAAGAGAGCAGGTGTAATATATTTGCAGTTAACACTGGATATGTACCGTTTCCATGCCCAGCAGGACCAGTAAAGGGATGGTGGTGAGGCCTCCTCGGATCCACTCCTCCAGCGTGACCGTCCCGTCTCTGTCGTAATCGATCTCTTCCATCATTTCCTTCAGTATCTAAAGCAGCAGAGATATAAATCGTCCTTAAAACCAAAGACTGTAGACACAAAGTCAGTTCCCGACATATTATGGATGAAAATAGGACTCTTAAGATGCTTAAAAACTGAGTTACGCAATGTTCCATAAGGCTTTTTATTAGTTAAAAACAAACAGACGAGATAGAAGGAGACAGATGGAAATGATCTTTCATCTGGTGCAATAATAATAATAACGTCTTGCAAATGTTCTTGGTCCCTGGGGCAGTTTTATGATTTCTTTAAAAAGGGAATGAAAACAGGATCAGATAGGTCTATTTTTTTTTTTTTTACATATTGTGAATTGTCGAATATTTTAACTAACTTTGGTACTTTTTATGGTAGAGGTACTCAGCTATGACAGTATAGCATTCTTTATTTATAAAATGTGTTTACAGTGTCACCATTTCTGTTGCACAATGCCAATAATAGGCTTTTGAACGAATTCCTCTTTATTTTGAGAGACAACTGTCCTAAAACAAGCTAGTTTGGAGAGTGTGTTTGCTCACCGGTCGCAGTTCTGTTGAATCCCACTCCAGATATTCTGCCACATGCACCATCTGATTGATGATGCGATCCAGCTCCTGCGAAAACAAAGATGCACGAAGAGAACCGGGTCTTACCTCCTGCTAAAAATAATCAACTCTCATGCATTTCAAACATGGATGACAGGCAAAATAAATGCTGGAAGTCAACATTAAAGCCAGCGTTCGGTAAAGTGACGTCCGAGACTTTGGATTAGGCAGCAACCATCTGGAAAGGGAAGCCACTGCTGTGCGCCTTAAAGCTGCATTCTCTCTATTGACCACCAGGAGGCGACTACTCTGATTGTATAGACGTTTGAGAAAATTACTCTCCTTCTCTCTTGATTTATAACCTCAGTAAACATTGTAAACATGAGTTTATGTCTCAATCTCTAGTTTCAAGTCTTCTTCAATACAGCATGATGTTCATTTAGTAAATTATGGTCATTTAGAGTCAAACAGACCATAAAGCAGGGGATGCTTTAAGGTGTTGCTCCCTATCTATCGATATCACGGTGTTGTCCGTTCTGGGACTTTAACAACTTTAACCCTTACTCCCTTAAAAGACTACACATTTACAAAACTACTACAAAGAGATGCAAAACAACCACAAACAGAGACGGTGCAACTACAAAGAGACATGAAACGACTACAAAGAAATGCAAAAAGGGGGTAAAAAAAGACCAAAAAGGTTACAAAATGTCACAGAGATACGTGTTACGACTACAAAGAGACATGAAATAACTACAAAGAGATGCAAACGACTACAAAGAGATGCAAAACAATCACAAACAGAGACGATGCAACTACAAAGAGACATGAAACAACTACAAAGAGACATGAAACAACTACAAAGAGGCATGAATCAACTACAAAGAAATGCGAACGACTACAATGAGATGCAAAACAATCACAAACAGAGACGATGCGACTACAAAGAGACCTGAAACGACTACAAAGAAATGCAAACGACTACAAAGAGACATGAAACGACTACAAAGAAACGCAAACGACTACAAAGAGACATGAAACGACTACAAAGAAATGCAAACGACTACAAAGAGATGCAGAACAACCACAATCAGACACCATGCAACTACAAAGAGACATGAAACGACTACAAAGAAATGCAAAAAGGGGGCAAAAAAAAGACCAAAAAGGTTACAAAATGTCTCCACAGAGATACGTGTTACGACTACAAAGAGACATGAAACGACTACAAAGAAATGCAAACGACAACAAAGAGATGCAAAACAACCATAAACAGACACGGTGCAACTACAAAGAGACATGAAACGACTACAAAGAAATACAAACGACAACAAAGAGATGCAAAACAATCACAAACAGACACGATGCGACTACAAAGAGACATGAAACGACTACAAAGAAATGCAAACGACAACAAAGAGATGCAAAACAACCATAAACAGACACGGTGCAACTACAAAGAGACATGAAACGACTACAAAGAAATGCAAACGACTACAAAGAGATGCAAATGACTACACAAAGGCACAAAAAGGGGCAAAACCACAGACAGAAAACAGCTTAAACAAAACCAAAAAGTTACAAAATGTCTCCACAGAGAAAAGTGTTACGACTACAAAGAGACACAAAAACACAACAAACACTAAACAGCTGTAACTGGGGGCTCATTGTCTCATAATACACCATTGTTCATGCATTTCCCCACATATCCTGTACAACACAGTCACAGAAGAAGATATTCAGCACGCGGCTGATACTAAAGTTACAAATGATCTCATGTAAACACGACTGCTGTCGCCGAGCGTTCAGGTGTCTATTCTTAGAGCTGCTGTGTGCAAAGGGCAAAGAGAGAGACGAGACACGGAGGGGAAGATGATGAAGAGAGGAGGGGGAGTAAAAGAGAGAGAGAGAGCAAGAGGAGACACTCACCGAGCTGTCCAGAACCCCGTTGCCGTCTGTGTCGTACAGCCGGAACATGACTAGAGGGAATCAAGAGAGCAGAGATCCCATGATGACTCGGATGCCGTCGGATAACCGGCGGCAGTAACATTTGTTCTTGGACTCTCTCCAGATGGCCACAGGGCTAAAGAAGTGGAGCGCGGTTGCCTCCGTATAGCGGACCAGTTAGCAGAGATTAGACCTGTCACTGTGCACCAATATAGTCTGAGATTGTGCTCGGCAGGGCTTAAGCATGTCACTGACCCGGGAGGTGTAACCACCGCACCTGAGGGCCCCGGGGAAGGCCTTATTAACCCGAGCTGACGTGAGACCAGCGGTATAAGTGAGCTGGGCACCTCATCACCCACCCCGCCCCGTCACTCACACTCCAGCTTGTCCTCCGGCGTCCCCCTCTCCAGCAGGGAAAGGTAGCAGACGATGTCCTTGAGGAAGACCACCTGGGGCGACGGCAGGGGGGGCCCTTTCTGGGGCGACGGGCTCCTCCGCAGCGACAGATGCTTCTCGGAGTGGCTCCGCTCTGTCGATGCACGGCACAAAGTGGTCAATTACACAGTTATGAGTTATTAGTTTGAGAGGTTTAGAAAACTCTGATCCCAGAACAGCAGGTAGAGAGACAAACACACTATTCACAATGCAAAAAAACATCATGTGACGGGGATAACCGATCTGGAAAGTCCTAACTGGATTAGCAGCGCCCAGACGTAACTGTTAAAGTCTAATAAACAAAGTTTTATCACGTTAATATTAAATATATTATATATTATTAACTAAATGGCTCTCAAAGGTTTGCAATTCTATCTGCAAACATTAAATCCCAGTAAAAGTGTCTGCGGAGACACAAAATAATTCAACTCATAGATATTGCAGTGAAACATCTCAAGTGCCTTATTTACATTAAGACAGTACTTTTTTGGTATTACAAGCTTTCTTAATTGCCATGTTTAAATATGCAAATGAGGCATTGTCTTATTAAATATGTGCTAATTGGATAAAGCCGTGTTCAAAATGATTGTTTCATTTTGGTGACATATTAAGAGTCAAAGGTTTTTACAGAGGGAATTTGGGAGATCTCTTTGGGAAGTCACAGCACTTGCGGTCGGGCCTCACCTGGGGAGAGTTTTGGGGACGCTGGCGACCTGGCGGGACCGGCGTTGGGGGTCAGGGCGTTGCCGCTCCCCTCTGAGGCTTTAACCTGGGTGCAGGGCGATCGGTGGGGCCCCCCAGGCGTGTGGACCCCGGTCCCCGAGCGCTGCGAGGAGGAGCGAGACGAGCACGGGGAGGTGGCGGCCCCCGAGCCCGCCGCCGCGCTCATCATCACGCCGGAGAGCTCCGGTGTGTGCCGGCCCATTGCAGACAGGATGCTCTTCCCATTCATGCCTGGGAGGAGAATGTAGGAGAGGCAGAGAGACAAAGACAAGGACACAGGAGTTAAGGATGCAGAGAGTGGAACTGTAAGCAGAAATACTGGAGAACGTGACGACAACAACCCAAAACAGACTCAGGATGCAGACAGGAAGCAGATAAAATGACACCACTGGGTTAAAACCTCACACACACACACACACCACTCACAAAGTCTTCCACTGATCAAATACAACAAACTCACATCGACACAACAAGAGCACACCAAAAAAAGGGAGGGGGCAGGGCAGGAGGTTATGGCCAGCAGGGCTCTTGTCCCATTAAGGTGACATCACCGGGTACCCGGCCTGCTCCAGTACCTGTAATGGGGGCACAGGCCACTTCGGTCTGAATAGAGATGCCCGCGTCAATGGAACGGACTTCTGTGGTCAGGCATTGTTTCGAGGGGGAGGAGGAAAACAAATATAAAGACAGCGGCAGACGCAGCAAAATGCTAAATACCACAAAGTATATTTGTCCCATGCATCTCATACCACTTAATATAAGACACAGTCACCTGACAAGTAACATTTACATGATATGTAGTGACTTCTTTTTAGATAATGCATGTGAAAAAAATAGAACTTTTCAGCATTAGACTCCTCATGACACACACACACACACACACACACACACACACACACACACACACACACACACACACACACACACACACATGAGTTTTCCCAGCTAATTTCTATTTATCTTGAAGGAATATGTAATCTGGATTTCAAGCGAATTTACGAAACAAATCTAACTTTTATTAAAAACGTATTTCAAGCAAAAACACCTTGTATTCATTTATTTTTATTTTGAACTGGCTTTTTTTCTTATTATTATTTTATTCCAGTGTCAGCATCAGTGAAGAAAGAGTATACTCTTTATGTTCTGTGTATACAGGCTGGATTGTACCAACAAGGATTAATAGTTATAATCAGAGTTCAGCAAAACTAGGTTTAAAATGAGTCAATACTGATTTTAAATCAAGCAGAGCTCTGGAGCACAATTTAATCTCCGTTCAGTAATTCCAAGATTTAATCAAAACATAATCAATACGGATTCCCTTTGCTACCCAGATTAAAATAAATGAATGTAAATGTGTGCGGACAGAAACTAGTAAACCGGCTCTATAAAAAGGGGAGGCTAACAAAAGGTTATGTTGTTTACTAGCTAGCTAAAAAAATCAGTTAGCTTAGCTAGTTAGCATGATTATTTGGCAAAAATAACTATAATATCTCCCCCTTTGATAAAAAACTTGTTGGCCGAATTAATGGAGCAATATGGCAAAATAATATAAGATTAAAAAAAACTTTAGTATAAGTTTAAAGTTAACTCTAGAGCACAGTTTGAAGTTTAAAACTTTGTTGAAACAGAATGAAATTGAATCTAGGTTAAGAGTAAAACAAACAAAAAAACAGTTTAAATGTATAAATGGGCTTTTTCTCAATTTTAAGGTAGTTTTAAAGTTTGGTGAAACATTATTTAAATCAATTCAAATGAATCCTTGTTGGTGCAACCCAGCCACAGTATATATAGTATATAGATAGCACGTGAGAACAGACAATACATAAACAAAAAGGTAGTTATTAGAAGACAAGATGAATTCAGTGAGCGCCTCAGAATGACAGCAATATTTTAGATCTTCAGTCGAGAGCAGAATGCTAATTGTTTCAATGCATCATCAGAGGACATAACAGATGTCTCTATTAGATATTAGGGAGCAGGACACAGAAAGCACATTGCATGTAGTGAAACCTTTCAGGCAGCATAATTGATGGTAATATTGTTAATTTCATCTCCTTCATTAATTTAAAAACAATGTGAAGACTCTGAAGGACTCAATCAGCACAGAGCTCCATCCAGCATGACTCATGGCAGGTTATTGGCCACCAGGTGTCAGTGCAGGCTCTGTGATGTTCTCTCTCTTTCGCTTCAGATATGATGATGATACACAGCATGTCACATCTCATGAAATACTTGCTTTTCATCATAACTTATGCAGCTGCGACGTGAGCGGCATTGTTCGCATACCTGCCTCCACGCGCACTTTGGTTACACCTGCAGGATCAAAGAAAGGAAATCCACTGGGAGCAGAGCTGAGCAGAAGAATCCCTGTCTGCCATAAGACTATCTAGCTATATAATTACATAATTTGTTCTTCAGATGTTAGGCGCAATTTGTCGATAACTTAAAGGAACACTTCACCCGCAAATGTTTGTCTCACGTGTCTCAACAGTGAGCCGAGAATCAAAACATCGATTTATAAACTCTCACACAAGTCGTGCAGTATAATCCAAGTCCACATTCATCCAGCCGTATGTTCACTACTTCCCAAACACACGCATCTTTGCTAAAACCTTAGTTATTCATACACTAGCACACACAAACAGCCTCAAGAAGGGTTTTTAGCAAAAGATGCAGGTGTTTGGGAAGTAGTGAGCGTACACGACTGGATGAATGAAACTTGGATGATGCTGCATGTTTTTGGCCCTTTTATGATTCTCCTCCCACGGTGGAGGCTGGTGAGAAAAATAATGTTTCCTTCAAGACATCAAGGTGAGTAATTTAGGTACAAATAGTCATTTAAAAAGGGTGAAATATTCCTTTAACGTGGACACGACAACTGAGTAGATTATATGAGAAGCAGCATCACCATCGCAAATGATTGTCGTTTATTCAGACTACATTGTATGTACGTGTATATATATATATATATATATATATATATATATATATATATATATATATATATATATATATGCGTCTTTATTTGTTATGTATGAGAGCACATTAACTAACTTGGTTTCAGTAAAACAAAGAACTTGAAGATGTGACTTTGGGCTCTGACAAAAATGATAAAGGCCTTTTTCTCTACTTTCTAACAAAACATGCAATCAATTAATTGAGAAAATAATCGTCGCAGTCGTCGCTAATGAAAATAATTGCTCTAAAACTGACCCAAGTGATTGCATCTTCTCTTGTGAGGACTCAAGGATGCAAGCATGCACGTGTTTTGGGGAAAAACACTTGAATGCAATGCTTTTGTTTGTTTTCAAGGAAACACCACGGGGCTCCTTTCAATTTTTTTAAAAGCCCCCGCCTGAAGAAACGCAGCAACACACGAGGCCACAGCTAATGGAACGATGTCTCTGCTGCCGTGCGACCATTAGATGAACCCCACCGGAGACAGAGCAGAAGAAAGGCACAGAGAGCGAAGGCCGGGACGTCACGAGCTCAGCTCCCCCTGTGAGCTCTCTGCGCATTTAGCCCCTCCGCTCTCGCTTCCTCGTGCTTTTACGAGCATTTCACCACAGAAATAGATTTCTAATTCAACAGTCCGTCTGTCTCCTCAGCTGCTGTGCAGCGAGGAGCAGCCCGGCGGGTCGACTCCGGCCCGCCGGGCTGCTCTGCAGAGATTTGTGTCTTCTGCTCGAGTCAATACTTCTGTGTTTATGTTTGTGTTTATCTGGATGTTTTTTTTTTACATTCTCGCGGCAAAGAAAGTGCGTAAATATCAACTCCTTTGGAGAGAGATGACATGACTAAAGTCCATGTGATCATGTCTTGTGTTAAGAAGAAATAAATGCGAAGAAAACCCACAGATGATGAGGGGTCAACTGCTCAAAAGCTTTCATGTCTTTTGTTGTTCTTGACCTTAACCCTGTGACCGTGACTCAGATCTGCGCCTACATAGGGAGTCGGTAATCTTCGTTCTTAAACCCCAAAAAGTTTCACTGTCGAATGCTCTGGGCCTCGTTTATTTGACGTGATCTGGCAACACGTTCTGACTCACTACTCGTCAAACGCCGACGATTGGCTCAGTGGGCCGACACTTCAAACTCTAGGTTCCCTTCGTCAGTTTCGGATGTATCAGGGCGTGTCCGTCTCCGCTCGTTACTCCATGCATAGAGTGTCTTTTCATAAAGAACCTCCAACGTAGGTTTACTTAGTTTTTATGTTGTCTTTGGCAAGAAAACCAATCAGTTAGGTTTAGGAAAATGTGGTCGTTGGGGATAAAATAAGTAGAATGAGTCCGGAAGTTACGTAATAAACCTTAAATTAACGCGGGACAAGAAGAGCGGTCTCCCGAGTCTAAGTGGACTTCCTGGCTCTTTATACTACATCCGTTGTTCTGAGCGTCCGCTACAGACACACACACGTCTTTGCAGAAGCTATGGATGATTTGAAACACCCTGAAGGTTATTTCCAGGAAAGACCACCAAGCAAATAAGTCCGTGATCTACGTGATCAGCGGTAAAAAGGTTGCAACCACACGAACGCAATCATCCTTACCCAGTAGGCTCGTTCCTGCGCGGGACGGATCGGGGGAGCATCCTCCCGTCTTGCTCTTGAAGGAGGTGAAGAGGTGCTGACACAGCTCCTCTGGGATGTCATTCTCCAGGTAAGTGGCCATGAAGAGCTGGAAGCCCTCGTAATCGATGGGCTGCATGGGGGGGCAAGGAAAGAGCAGATGAGTTCAACACAATTACTGAGGTATGGATGAAGTTTACACCGTCCGGACGGACGGGGTCATTCGTCACAACGAGGGAAGATGCCTTGAAATGAAGGTCTGCAGCCTTGATTTGGGGTGATAACAGCTGAGAGACATGATGGTTTCAGAGAAAACAAACACTTTCAACAGTCTTCACACACTTTTCGTCACGAATAAACAACATTAAATACAAACATTTCTAAAACTATTCACACCAGCAGTGAACTGCTCCCAGTGATTTGAGTTCCCTCTGTGTCAACAGTGACCCAGTGTAATTATGTCTAGGGCTTTTATTGTGAAAGGTAAGAGCTGAGGGAGTGGATCTGGTCTGAGCGGTCTTTCTCGAGGTTGAAAGGAGCGATGAAGTACGCCGTCGTGATTCGGACTACGGCGCTTAAGTGTTCTTTTACAACAGAACATACCGTCCGTTTATAGGTCGATGCCTTTTCCCTCGCAGTGTGAAAGCTCCGAAAATTTCGCATCTCAAGAATATATATTGACGTGTGAATCGGTCAGACAAAAACAAGAGTTCCAGACCTGTTTTTCTTTTTTTGTTCAGCAAAGTCTTGGGATTATTTTTTTTATATCTGCAAAAAAAATCACTTTTAAAAGATATTTTGATCATAACTATGAACATCCAGCACGATATGAGCAAGATTTCAAACTGTATTATGGTGCCTTAACAATAGCCCACATACTAATAAGACACCTTTTTGGAAAGAGTAGGACCTAAAGAATCAGAATCCGCAACAAAGATCATAATAGAACACAGCATTTGGGTGTTCAAAGGAGTTTCAGTCAAAAACGGTGTCGTTCGGTTAAAAAATGGAGTTTACGTAAATACTTAAACTTAACGGTTACTTTAATTATGTTTCACACCAGATGTATCTTCTCACAAGGGTTGAGGTATCATAGCAATGTTAAACAACGATGTGGTTCCAGAGATAATACGTTGTTGTTTTTCGTCTGATAATAGGCGCAGGGGGATTTTCGCACTCTGTTTTTAAAGGGTTAAAACCAATCAACAGAGACATCTGCTTAAGGGTTAACGAGGCTGGAAGCTGCATCCACATACGACCGTTGGCGGTCTGAAGGCGTAAAAAAGAAAACAGTGTACAGAAAGCAACACAGACAGCAACACACGTCATATGACCCCCCCCCCCATCACTCAGCCATGTGGCGGGTGCTTAGCAGCACTGCACCCAACTCAACGACCCCCGTGACCTCTGGCCTTTGTCCGCTCAGGCCGGCCGGGCGGCGGGGTTACGTGGCGTTAGTGGACAGGATGTGCATGCAGCCTGCCGACACAGACACCACACAGCATGCAGAGCCCGCGCGGCTGAGGCTTACTTGGTTGAGAACGTCTTGCTTCTGTTTTTTTACGGTTGGGGCGAGGGAAGAGGAGAGGGAGGAAAGGAAAAGAGGAAAAGAGTGAGGGTAGAAGAAGAGAAGGGGTTAGCCACATTGGTGTGTATGGCGGTGGCGAGGTCGGTTTGCAGACCAGACTGACGGCTCTCACCTCTGCAGGCACCGGTTCAGAGCCTGAAGGGATCTGGTTGCAAATCAACCGCTTGAAAAAAATCTTTCAAGGCGATCTTGAACGTGCTGAATTCAAATTAAAGGTGATGAACCAAACGAGTATCAGTGCAATGATGGGAGAGAAACAGACACATGCAACAGTTTTGTATCTCTTTCAGGTTGTTCTGTGTGTCTTTTTGGTTCTTTTTGTGTCTCTTTATTGTTGTTTTGTATCTCTTCGCGGGTTTTTTTCTGTGTTTTTTTGTCTTTTTCTGGTCATTTTGACTCGTTGCAGCTGTTTTGCACCTCTTATGGTTGTTTTGGTCTCTTTTAAGTCATTTGTATCTCTTTGTGGTTGTTTCTCCCCCTTTCATAGCCATTGTGAGTCTCTTTGTAAGCATTTTGTGTCTTTTTGTGATCATTTTGAGTCTCCTTCCAGCTGTTTTGCATCTCTTTGTGGTTGTTTTGGTGTCTTTGAAGTAATTTCGTGGTTGTTTAGTGTCTCTTTTAAGTCATTTGGTGTCTCTTTGTGGTTGTTTAGTGTCTCTTTTAAGTCATTTTTGTCTCTTTGTGGTTGTTTCTCCCCCTTTCATAGCCATTGTGAGTCTCTTTGTAGGCATTTTGTGTCTTTTTGTGATCATTTTGAGTCTCCTTGCAGCTGTTTTGCATCTCTTTGTGGTTGTTTTGGTGTCTTTTAAGTCATTTTGTGTCTCTTTGTGGTTGTTTAGTGTCTCTTTTAAGTAATTTTTGTCTCTTTGTGGTTGTTTCTCCCCTTTTCATAGCCATTGTGAGTCTCTTTATAGGCATGTTGTGTCTTTTTGTGATCATTTTGAGTCTCCTTGCAGCTGTTTTGCATCTCTTTGTGGTTGTTTTGGTGTCTTTGAAGTCATTTTGTGTCTCTTTGTGGTTGTTTAGTGTCTCTTTTAAGTCATTTGTGTCTCTTTGTGGTTGTTTTGGTGTCTTTGAAGTCATTTTGTGTCTCTTTGTGGTTGTTTAGTGTCTCTTTTAAGTCATTTGTGTCTCTTTGTGGTTGTTTCTCCCCCTTTCATAGCCATTGTGAGTCTCTTTGTAGGCATTTTGTGTCTTTTTGTGATCATTTTGAGTCTCCTTGCAGCTGTTTTGTGTCTCGTTGTGATTGCTTTGATCTCTTTGCAGTCATTGTGAGTCTCTTTGCATCTCTTTGTGGTTGTTTTGGTGTCTTTGAAGTCATTTGTGTCTGTTTGGCTTTCTTTTTAGTGTCTCTGTGTCTCTCTGTAGTTTATTTGTGTCTCATTGAGTCCTTGTCATTGGCACGTGTCTCTTTGAATTACATTTTGTAGGCGACGGCCAGGTGGGCCTGGGCCCAAAACAGGACCTGCCTGCTTTGTCACATGTAACTAATGACGTTAATGTTGGCTGGATTTCATTTAGCTGAAGCAG
>JBAMJR010000013.1:395000-575000 GCA_038501785.1 Myoxocephalus aenaeus
CTCCTTGATTAGGTTTGGGATAAAGATGGGGGTTTCGGTTAAAATAACTACGTAAGTTACGTAAACGTTGACTTCTGGTTTCACTTGGGACAGGAAAGTGTCCCGGCCGGGTGACGGTCCTGCTCTGCTGGGCGTCTTTCCATTTAAATCACAGCTCCAGTGCAAGAACGAGTGGGTTTTATTTGTTTATCGAAAGGCTAAAACACAATTTTTTTTTTACCATCAATAAGTCCTTTGATAATTTCTTTGATCAATAATGAATCTATAAAACGTCCGAAAATAGTGAAAAGTGCACTTCACATGTTCCCAACGTCCAAGTTAATGTTTAATCTGACAAACAAAGAAAATGAATGTCATAAAACAAAAGGAAACCCTGGAACCAGAGACAGTTTATCCTCTGCTTGATAAATCACTTCAACGATGAAGCAATCATGTCAATGCATGTTGATTCATTTCTGTTGATCAACTAATCAATTCATCAGCCATTTGCTTCGGCTCTAATTGATTATAAAGGAGCTCTAACTAACGATCCTTTTCATTATTGATTCATCTCCTGCTTTATTGCTATCCTGCTGAAAAACAATTTTGAATTATTAATTTTTTATTTTATCACGAAGAAAAAACCATCACATCCTGACGAAACGGGCCTTCAAATGATAAATCAATTACAGAAATGGTTGTGATCGATTGAGTTTCTATTACAGTTTTCTATTTGATTACACGGCTTATTGATGCCATCAGGCCTTGAGCCCGATCGCCCGGCTCCATCGCATGTTTCTATCTCCAGATAGGAGCCGTGTCCTTCATTAGGAGCCGGATTTATTGCCGGGTGACACCCGAGCCCTCCCGTCTCTCCGCTCCCTCGCCGGCAGTAAAAAGCGAGACCTTCCCGGCCTGCAGGGGCCTTGGCAGCGTGCGCATTTATTATGTTTCCATTATCGTCTGCTCATAAAGCAACAAGCACAGCGACAGCGACGCGAGCGAGGACAGGAGGAGGGACCAGAATGTGGCTCACTGGGAGCCGTCCAATCGCCGCTCGGCGTTTGGCGAGCGGCAAAAAGTTGCGTAACGAAAACTAAGCTACGGCTTTTTTCCAACTTGCGACTTCGTGGGCGAGCAGAAACTTTAGTTTTTCCGCGAGTGAAGATGACGATGGTTCATTTTGCTTTGTTTAGCCCACCACACACATAAACCGGTAACAATCAGGGTCATTTTGACAAAATAATGTGAGATATAAGAAGGGCTTTTCATTTGAGCTTACATTTCGAAGCGCAATATCCATCCAATTTGAATGTTTTGGGTACCGTACTTTTCGGGTTATAAGCCGCTACTGCCTTCGGTCAGTGTCCCCGTTAGCTCCCCGCTGTAGCCAGCTGGGGCTCCTGCTAGCGCTCCGTCACTTCCCCGCTAACTTCCGCTAGCTCCCTGAAAACCACCGAAGGTAGCGGGACCAGGCTCGACACCCGACTTGGGCAGAGGGGACGCGGGCAGTAGCAGCAGCAGCGCTAGCTAGTAGCGCTACTAGCTTGCTACAGCGGGGACACTGATCAGCCGTAGGAGCGGCTTATAACCCGAAAAGTACGGTAAATGTCTTGTACTTTGTTTCATCTTTCTGTTGGCTTTGCTGATTTTTATTGCCACGTTTTTGTCATTTTCATCAGCCCGCTGCAAAGGGAGAAACATGGGCCAAAAAAAGAAGCCATTACATTTCAGAGCGGCGTGGCCTTGGCTGAGGTCTGAGCTCCCCGAGTGGCCTTTTAGTTTGTAATCTTGGAGACAGAAGACGAACAAGAGAGACTACAACAAAGATCTTCTCCTCCTCTGCAGGTAAAACCGTCTCGTCTGAGCAGGTGAATTTCTTAACTTATGGACCGTAAATTAACACATTGACCAAATGCTAAAAAGTTCTCCGTGGTTAACCAACGACATCCTTAACAGTTCAGGCTTCGTCAGCAGGATTACAGAAAAAAGAAACTACTGAAGCCAGTTCCCATAAAACTTGCTGCAAAGGGGAAAACATGGGCCAAAAAAAGAAGCCATTAAATTTCAGAGCGGCGTGGCCTTGGCTGAGCTCTGAGCTCCCCGAGTGCAAAGATCTTCTCCTCCGCAGACACTCATCCACTGCAGGTAAACGCTTTACTTCCTGTCCCATCACGATACGTCATGTTCTCTTTTTCCAGCAAATCAGTTGGGCAACATGAGTTGGGCAACATTTGGAATAGATTTGCAAAGAGAACTGCTCACATCCCCAAAAGAACAACAATACGAAGTCATGTATGAAGCAACAGCATGATTTGCATAAATAAGACAACATCCTGCACGCTAGTATAGATCCATTAAAACACACACACACACACATAGAGACCGAAGGAGACAGATTAATCATCCAGATTAATCATTTTAGGAACCACTTACTCATAACTTACTCTATCTATGTTCCAATCCTGTGCAACCTGTTGTTGTTTTCCCTCACTCGGGTCTAAAAAACTGTGATTTCACGTATTTGTGTAATACCTGAACTGCGTAGCTCGCGTGAGAGAGTAACACCACTAATATTCATCAGCGGGAGCGAGAGGACAGATGCTCCTTTGACTAACAAATGTAGTTTAGTGAGGGAAGAGGTACGAGCCACGAGGCTCATCCGGCGGGCTAATAGGTGTCATTAAAAAATACATTTAAAAAAGGAAGAATGATATGATGCCAAATATCCCGGCTGGAATCCTGCTCCAGTAGTTATTTTACATTTTTATCATATATGCATATAGAAAATGGGAAACGATAAGCTTGTAATGTAGATGATTTAATTGTAAAAAAAAGTCAAATATTTTGTATTTATTGGATTGTTATGGAGGTAAAGAGGGAAAAGAACCACATTATTTTCAACAATAGCATTTAAATAAGAATTAATGCATTATCAATTTATGTGTTCAGTAGTGCTTCGTATGTTTTATTAATGACACGTGTGGCTTCCGGGACTGAAAACCTACTTAAAGTCTTTTGAATTGCAGTTGCATAAACACTCTGAGCAGAGCGGCTATAGCAGGAGTACCACAGTATTTGGTTCTGCAACACACACACACACACACACACACACATACACACACACACACACACACACACACACACAAAGTGGGATCCGCCCCCCTCAGACACGTGGGTACTCACACTCGCTGTACTGCTGCAGCTGGCTGAACTCAGCTGGGCTCAGACAGACCCAGCTCCCGTCTCCCATGCTCCCTGAAGCCGGGGGAGGGATGGAGGAGGGAGGAGGGAGGGAGGGAGGGTCTGTGTCTGGGAGAGTGTCGGTATGAGTGCCGCCCGGGGGGATTGATGGTTATCCTCGGGTCACGTTGCGTAACAAGGCCGAGGCGAAGAGGTTTTGGGGTGTCATCGCTGCCTCTTCAGAACAGGCACTCAGGAGGTGGAGAGCTGAGCCGACTGACGAGGGGGAGGCAGGGAAATGGGGGTGAGCAGGATTTTTAAAGTGTTTAGCCGAAGGAAAGGGAGAGAGAGGGGAGGGGTGGGGGGATGTCGAGGTGCTCCAAGTTTTGAATTTGTCCCAAACAAAACACTAAAACAAAAAAAAAAAAGGATGTGTTGCTGTGATTGTCTGTCACAGTGAAGAGCGACTCCTCAGGTCTGCAAACAAGACGCCTTCTCTGACCTGCAGAGAGAGAGAGAGGGGAGAGAAAACAGTCAATTAAGGTGATCGTTGATATTTTCTGGACTGAATATAAAATATGAAATGTAAGAAAGGCAAGAGTCATAACAGAACACGTCTGTAATATCTGCAGGTAAGTTTAAAGAGAGAGAGAAAGAGGAAGATGGAGGAGGGAAAGAGGCAGCGAGGATGAGAGCAAAAAGTGAACAAAAAGAGATTTACAGCAGAAGTGGGAGGAGGAGAGCGATGCAGCAGAATCACTCGTTTTCCATCCAGAGCACTTTATTTATCACTATATTTATATCGTGACGTCGAAAAAACACGTTTAATTTCTGCAGCTGAGACTCGAGAGAGTAGACATTCCTCCAGATTGAGCGACTGCTACCAGATTTAAAGCACAATATGATTTATGGTCTATTTGACTGAAATAAATGGACCATAATTCCCAGAGAGAAACATGGGTGACTAACTCAAATTCACCAAGGGAATAAAAAAGAAGAAGCTTATTTTCATAAATGGGTCTCCACTGAAAGAGAAAGCGTTTGAATTTACTCTTCAAGGTTCAGATTACCACGAACAGACGAGAAAACATTTAGTTGGGTAAAATAAAAAGAAACATCCTTAATAATGTTTTTTTTTTTTTTTTTTTGCTGATATTGACTGCTCGGGAGAAATTTAAATGCTCATGATAAAGTTACTTACAATATTAAAAATGAAATGTATGTCTGCAAATAAAAAAAAAAAAAACAAAGAACAAACTTTACCGTTACTTTTTATTTATTATTTTCAGCATTTCCACAACTGGCCATAACAACAGGATGTAAAGATTTTATTCATCTGGTTAATTGAACAGTTGTTCAATTATATTGTGGAGTACGTTTTATTCATAAAAGGTTAAATGCTGCTTCAGAGCCTCGTGTAATGCAATTCTTGGCTGAAATAATCATTTAAATATTCATTTGTTTATTTATTTAGTGGCCTAAAAGTAGTCAAATTTAAATATTTAGGATTTGGGAAAAACAAATTACACGGCTTTTATTTGTTGTTGTACGACAGGGTTGCGTAATGAAATGTTGTTTGCACTCCCAATTTGCTACAGAGAGAAGAAGACAAACAAACAATATATATATATATATATATATATATATATATATATATATATGGAGGGTGGAGGATGGATTAAGGAGTCTCAATGCCAGAGGAAAGAAGTTGTTTTTATTTAATCTTTTCTTATTTACCTTTACTATACTTTTCTTTTCTTCTTGTTTTGGTCACAAGACTACATATGCACACACAAGTACACACACACACACACACACACACACACACACACACACACACACACACAGACACACACACACACACACACGCAATTGAAGTTGTACAGTAGTATGTTACCTCCCCCAAATATTCACAACATACAGATCACGTGACGTCTGAGGCCTCAACAATACCGAATGCCCCTGAACTTATTTATATGTTTTTAACGTGTAAAAAGAGCTTCATCCGGCTTTGTCTGCAGAGGCAACACATTGTATTCATTAATAAAAACGAAAAATCAAAGAATATCTCCACCATTTATTTCCCTTTCGCACCACCAACCAGGCTCCTACTGTCCTCTGCTCGCATGTGCTAATATAGTGATGCTCCACCACCTTAGCAGGGAACAAAAGGGGGAGATCTACATGCATGTGCTG
Source organism: Myoxocephalus aenaeus (assembly GCA_038501785.1). NCBI lineage: Eukaryota > Metazoa > Chordata > Actinopteri > Perciformes > Cottidae > Myoxocephalus > Myoxocephalus aenaeus. Next base: position 400,359 of record JBAMJR010000013.1, read on the forward strand.
CGTGTGCATGAGAGGGAAGCAGAGAGAGGAGTGCATGCCATGGGGCCTCCCCTCTGTGCAGAGAGGGATTCTGTTTTGCTCACGACGTTGCCCGGCAACTATGACGTCACTGGAGTGCACGGCGGAGAGATGCACCACGACGGAGACGAGAGAGAGAGAGAGAGAGAGAGAGAGACTGCTGCGCTCACTATGAACAGATGTGACTATGTCCTTTGCATGTTTATTCAGTTTTCTTTTCTTTTTTTTGTTAACCGCAAACCATATTGCACAACACAGACTTGCAGCTGACTTTCTTAAAGGTTCTCGATGTGACACTCAAAGCATCAAAACGACCTGAGCTTGCCATTTAGTACATATTACGCACCTTTAAAGCAATAGTTGTTTTAGGAAATATGCCTTTTAGTCTTCTAGAGTTGGAGTTAAATGAAAAGATCAGCACTGTAATCTCATATCTGTATGTTATAAGTCTTAAGCTAGTAGCTAACCAGCTACTGTTAGCTACTAGCTTAAGACTACTATCTTAAGAAGATGAATGCAATTGTTTACTCCTAAATGTTTGTGCTTCCTTAAAGAAAATTCCATTTTGATTGTATGCGGATGTATTTTACAGCTAAGCTAACCACCTTAGCTTATCACAAAGAAACTGTTTTGCCTGGCTTTGTCACGATCCTTGTTTGTTTAAACGGTGTAAAAACAGAAATGTTCTGTCCACATGCAACACATTCTCACTCCAAACTCATCAAATACGGCAGCTGTAGTGTCGGTTTCCTCTCCTTCTCATGCATCCACCGGCCTGTTTTCACAGCTTTGTTGAATGAATAACGCCACGTGGTTAGCTTCGGGGGGAAAGATCGTGGTGAAGTAGGCTCCTTTACGTCAGCCACGTCTTAACTTCACGTAACTTTAAATAAGCCGACTTTGACTTTTGGTTTCACACGGGACCCAAACAGCGGTCTGCTGAGTGAACGTTCTGTACTATTGGACCCACTCATCCACCCTGACCCCCTACACAGACTGTGTTGCTCTTTATACCACGTGACCTCACTTCCTTCCTTTATTCCCGACAAATCTACGAGTGTGCAGAGCGCCACGGTTTGATGCATAGGACAGCTAAACAAGACTCTTCGGTCACCTCCTTCATGTACGTCATGACTTGTTTAGCATTTAGTTTTTCCCGACGAACCAACGTTTCCACCTCAGCCACGTCTTCTTGTGACCTTTTTTATGCACAAGTTGAAAATTAAAGAGGTATCCTTCTTTGCATCCGATTCTCCCCCCGAAAGTGAATTAACATATTTGTCAAAAATAGCAAAGTACTTATTTAAAGGGCCGGTGTGTACGATTTAGAGGTACCTAGCGGTGTGTTGCAGATCACAACCAACTAAAGACCTCTGCTCACCTGGAAAGAAACTACGGTGACCTTCAGTCAGAATCAGTCATTCCCTCTGTCCTCTGTCCTCTGTCCTCTGTCCTCCTGGCTGCTTTGTCTCATTCAGCAGAGAAGTTTACCAAAAATAAAAGAGGCTTTTGGCAGATCGTTCCCGCTGTGCTTGTGTAAACCTAGCAGAGTTGGCCGATTGACTTAGGTGTCACTTTTGTTTACATGTTCACAGATGTATCGATGACGTATTGGCTTTTTTCCCCGCAAATATTGTATTGCACGTACAGTAACGACCGTAGTTGCCGTCAACTCGAGCGTCCTTCACTTCACCTCGTTCCCTCGACCACGGCGGCCAATCTGCCCACGTGTTTTTGTGTCTAACTTCAGGTTACGTAAAACGCGAAAGGCTGCAGAAACATGGCGGAGCAAGATGGCGGACTCCGCGGAAGACGACCCGCTCCCTCGGAGGATATAAAATACTTTTTCTAAGCTGACAGAAACGCTATAATTCTTAGTTACAGGTGATTCAAACAAAATGTATGATTATATCCCATCGCTGCCCAATAATCCCCCTAAATGTTTCACACTGTTCCTTTAAGGATGTCTTTCCAGTTTTAAAACTCATTCTCAATGAAATGCGAGTGACAATAGTCCAGATCAGTTGTTTGAACATCCTCTAAATCGGCTGCCTGAGTTCTGTGGTGTCGGTGACTCTGTGCCTCTTGGCGTTGAGAAAGAAAGAGACGGAGCCAAAGAGAGCGGTTATTTACACCGTCACGGCACATTATGTTCATTATAGCGCTCTCTGAATGCTTAAGAAAGCAGTGGCAATTTAAGGAAGCAAAAAACGACGAGACATTGTTCGAACAAGGGCAGTAACTTGACAAAACACCGAACTAATGAAAGAGAAAACACGTCATACTGTGTGTCTCTTCATTTTATAATAATGTTAATATTGTGCCTAACAGGGAAAGATAGCTAAAAAGTATTGTATATATTTTCAACTTCATTGTCGAAAACAACAAAATGTGTCCAAGAACAGTTGGGATTGGTTTATGTTTAGGCACACGTTAAAGCTACTATGAGGACATTTCATTTTGTGTTGATTTTGGCGGTCCCTGTGGACAAAAGCGGCAGCGATACCGAGCGCCAGACCTCTCATTTAACTTTACTCACACTAACTTTAAGCTTTAAAAAATGGTTTAAGCTCAGAATAAATACCAGGCTACTTTGTGAAGGCCAGAGAAACATCTTAGTTGACACATCATCACATGTTAAGTTGACATTTTAAACTTCTCAGCAAACAGTCGCTTATTTATAAACCTTTTTACAGAGCGTCATGATCATTCATTTGGAATCTAAACCCAATATTCAATCCCTTTTGTGTCGACCAAAATCCAATTATAGCCGCTTTAAAGTCTCTTATTTTGTTGATCATAATTTGCGTGTCCCCACAGGCCGGATGAAGACCACGAGACGTCCTCGTAAAGGTAAACATAGACGTTTTAATCATTTAATTCCTTTGATTAAACCTCAGAAAGCAGGAAGCTGTGGGTGGATCATTTTATTGCCATTTTAACACACCGCCCCAGTCTGCTGTTGTTGTGTCTCCACGTTTAACACCGAGAGGTGTTCCAAGACATAAAGCATGTGGAAGGGAGCATCACCGCCAAATGAGGCTGCTGTTGATGATTACAGCGCTCACACTGAAGAGGAGGGAACGTAACCAGAAACCGGAGCTCTGACATAATTGATCCAGAGTCAGAAGAGTCTGAGCGCACAAGCGTTGGCACTTTAGTGTAAAAAGAAAAAAAAAGAGACTTGAAGCAGAATGCCAGACAGGATGCGTCTAAAGAACATTCCCCCCGTGTCGAGTGTCGAGCAGGATGCTGCGGGCGAGGCAGGCCCTCGCTACAGGAAGAGAGTGTCGAGGTCCTGATAGCAGCAGACTCACTCTTCTCACTCTTCTCGCCCGCCGTGGCCGCAGGAAGCCACAAGGACTGTGTCGCCATATGATTAAATGGACGCCAGCGGCGGCTTTTCTGTGTCGGACGTCAGTCATCTTTTAGCGACGAAATAATCTTCACGATCCATGCATGCGCTTGCTAAATTTAGACCTGCCGCTATATAACTGGGTCGGTATAGCTTACGCTCGAAACTGAAGGTTCAAGCTCCAATTTGCACCTGCGTCACGCGGCGGCTCCAAGTGGAGCACACATTCTCGCTCCAAGACATTATGTTTAAATGTTGAAACTAAAATCTGTTTGACTTTTGGTGCAAATTCTACAGATAAAATGTCAGATTGTTATACCCCCCGCCCATTCTGCATTTACCAAAGTGCTCAGATGCACGTAACACAAAGTAATAATACAAATGTAAAATGGGGAAGTGTACCCGATTCACACCCATAACAGAACGCGTCACCGTTTCACATCCTGGTGAACGGTGACAAGTTGAAGGTCGAGTCGACTGAAATGTGGTGAAGTCAGAAAACTCTCAAAGGACCGGAGAAACCCAGATGGAGCTCCAAGCGCAGCCCCCTTGGGTGCTTCACAGAGACCTGAACACAGCAGTTTGGCACCGCAGGCTCTGCATTTCAGCTGTTTTGTTATTGTGAAATAAATCAAACGTGCATGATTCTTACTTTCGAGCATTATGTGTCTTATTAAACATTTCTTTCAGTCCTTGTGCACATACCTTTGGGCATCTGGAGATAAGACAACCCAGATAAGACAAGTCAGTTTGCCTATATCAGAAAACATGAGCTTCAACAGGCCATTCAGGTTTAGCCTCAACCACGGCTTGAGAACTACTTTTGCAAAGGCACCCATAGACTGGATATAAGAAGTGGACTTTTTTTAGACTATTTTTATCAGAGTAAGCCCGCCTTAAAGCGTCCCCTGCTTTATGGTCTGTTTGACTTACTAAATGAACATCATGCTGTATTGAAGAAGACTTGAAACTAGAGATTGAGACATAAACTCATGTTTACAATGTTTACTGAGGGAATACATCAAGAGAGAAGTAGAGTCATTTATATAGACTTCTATACAACCAGAGGAGTCACCCCCTGGTGGTCAGGAGAATGAATGCAGCTTTAACACATGAAGCATAGACTCTATACAACCAGAGGAGTCACCCCCTGGTGGTCAGGAGAGAGAATGCAGCTTTAACACATGAAGCATATACTTCTATACAACCAGAGGAGTTGACCCCTGGTGGTCAGGAGAGAGAATGCAGCTTTAACACGTGAAGCATAGACTTCTATACAACCAGAGGAGTTGACCCCTGCTGGTCAGGAGAGAGAATGCAGGTTTTAAGACACTTCTGCATTGGCTTCGCTCGGCAGAAAAAGAGTTTGCCACATTTTTCTCACAAGCCAATCAGAGCAGACTGTGCTGTTTTGGGAGGGAGGAGCGGCGTAAAGAGACAGGAGCTAAAACTGACCATTTCAGGTTCTATACAGGTATATTCAGACAGTAGAATGATGTGTTTTATGAACATTAAAGCATGTCAAAATGTTCTAGTAGAAACCCAAAATACCAGCTGAAAATGAGCGCGACACAGCATGTTCCCTTTAAGTGTCTGTGCGTGCAGCGTCAATTTGGCATTGCACACCAGTAGCTTGTGTCTGCTTTGCATTTTCCTTTGACGTATATGTGTAGACGTGTGTGTGTGTGTGTGTGTGTGTGTGTGTGTGTGTGTGTGTGTGTGTGTGTGTGTGTGCCTGAAATCCTCACTTTCATGTCATCATCACATTCAGAGCTTTCTGTAGAATGAAGAAATCAAACAGCTCAAACGCCCGTGAGCCCCGAGCTTTTTAAGTAAGGAGAGGTTTCACCCGTTGAGTTCTTCGGCATTAAACTCACCCGAGCACTTCAATCACTTCAATCACCTGAAACCTACGGCACGGTTCCCTCCACTTCGTTCGGACACATTAGCGCCGGTAAAAGCTCGTTAGGCTCTCGGTAGCGTTGTAGGACGCTCACGAAAAGAACAAGAAAGAAAGGCCATTAAGAGTTGAGATGTGATGAATAATGTACAACCCATTTTCGATGGCAAGTAATCGTGAGACAATTTTCCCCCCATGTTTCTTTTCATACAACTCTACAATCGGCATACACTTGTGGGTTATTTGGTGTTGCTCAGTCTGCAAGAGTTGCAGATTGAAAGAGAGTGTGAATAAATGGCTCAGCGATTCAACCAGAGAGCCCCTGAAACCTGATTTCCCAGTGGGAGAGCCTTGAGCTCTCATAGACTTAGTGGATCAAAGTCTGTGAGTGGAACTGGGTCCATCTTAAATAACTCCTGCCTCCGAAAGCAATCGCTACACACTGCTCCCTTTTTAAGACTTCCCCTTTATTACATTGGAAAAAGTACAGCATTGTGAGGCCCAAATTGGCTCTTCGTCAAGTATTAATTACTGTGCCGTTTTCTTTTTTTTGTTAAGCCTCAGCAGCTGAACTAAAAAAAAAGAGAAAAGATGTGAGTGTGTTCTGCACACTGGGGGATTAGGAGACTGTCCTCCCAGGATCAGTCATTACAACAAGTGCCCCGAAACGACACGTGTTTACGTGACAAAGCCCTTCGAGCGACAGGTATTATGACGGGAGGAAGGAAAGAAAGAAAGATGGTCGTAGGGATGCTGTTATGAATCTGCGCAGAGACGAGGCCTAGGAGGGCTGGTGGGGGTCAACAAAACATTGGACTTAGAGACGGAACTGAAAGTCTGTGTTGTTGAGACCGATCCTAAGCCGTGCTCACCTCGACTAAGGAGTGGTTTTAACCACAAAAAAATGAATCGTTTCTGTCCTGAGTTGCTCTGACCGTCTATTATGGACTTGGATGGGTTTACGATGGAGTTAGTGGAAAGTCTGGTGTGTCTCATGCAGAGAGTAAAGGGTGCCTCGGTATCAGACACCGAGCGCCGCTGATGGACGAGTTGCAAGGAACAGCTTCCTTTTTTTTATCAGTGATTTGTAGGCACGGAAAAATAATAAAAGTAGGAGGGCATTGACAAAAAACCTTGTTGGGGATTAGCTTCAACCTCTGCCCTTTGTGCATCCTCTCTCTCTCTGCACTTCATTTAAATGTACCGTAATCTGCCTCTTTGAGGAGGTCTTGTATCATCCTATTGCTTAGAGCAGTGGTTCTCCAATGGGGGTACGTGTACCCCTGGGCGTACGCGAAGGGACTCCAGGGGGTACGTGAGATATTAAAAAGATATGTAAAAAATAAGCATCCATTCAAAAAAGTGTTGAAGATAATTGTATGTATTCTGTTAAATCAGACACTGATGGCACAGAGCTGTGTATCTTTTTTCAACCCCAAAAATTATTTTCCACTGGTTGGGTTACTGAAAAAAGGTTGAGAACCACTGGCTTAGAGTACTTCCTTGCTCCAAAAAATATTTCCTCTTCTAAGAAGCTGGTGAAATCAATGGGTGTGTCTTCGCATTGACGACCACAATACAGCGGAAGTGCCCTTTCCAAATTAAGATTAAAAACAAACTACACCTCATTCAGTGGAAAACATTTCTGCCAAAGTGGAATGCTGCAGGAGGTTTTGCCTTCCTTCTGCGGGAGGCTTTCAGTGGAGGGGCTTTAAAGAGCATCACAGGCCAAAGATATAGCTCAAATTTAGTGGCTAATATTGTTTAAGAGAATGAACTGCACGGGGCATGGTTAACCTTAGGGGCTGCAGCCTGAGCTCCATCTTTACCCGTAAAAGGAGCGCTGTCGAGACTTGACGAGACACACATACTGTACAGAAAATCACCCGCACACAGCCCCTGCTTCTAGTCCCGGACTATCTTCACCTCCCGCCTCCGTTATCGCACTTTCCACTTGGGGAATTTCTGATTTTTCTTTTTTTTGTAAATGTGATTTTCTCTGCGACACTTTCTTTCCATCTCAAGAGGATGAATCATGTCAGTTTCTTTCGCCTCCTTTTGTTTTCTCAGCTTGCAGCCGAGGCCCAGAGCCAGTCAGATCCTCCTCGGCGTCGTCGGTCACCTGCTGAAGTTTCACAGGCAGGTGTACGTGGCCAAAGTTACGAGGATAAGTAAAAGATTCAAGCGTGTGATGTGCTGCGACCCGCTGCAGGCTATGCAACACCTACAGGACGCTGAGCGGACGCTGGGCACGCCGACTACCCGAGAAGGTCGTCGATTGATCTGCGATTAGCTCTGGAGGATCTAGGCTTTCTGTTCTCCAACCTACTGGGGATGGAGCCTCAAAAATACCAGGAGTATTTATGGAAGGCCCGGGTGTCATGGCAACTGGGGGGATTGTGTGTAAAACGCAGAGGGGAATGGAAAGGCCAAGCTTTACACAACAACTGATTGCACTGTGTTTAAAGGGGAATGCCAACCAATTTGATATATTAGATTCAGACGCTCTTTCTGGCAAGTACCTTAGTGCTGTTTTTAGGAAACGTGATTAGCAAGCAACTCCTTCCAGAAGCCTGAATCCAAGGAACCAAAACCTCTGCAGTGAAAATAAAGCAGACTCCATTGATACCTTGAAAGATGTAAGATCTCTCTGAATATACTGTACCTGTAATTCACCCTCTGTCTGAAACGCGCTGTTTTAGCGTCTTAACCTTTTAAGCCCTGCAGACCCTATGTAGGGCCTTTTTTCGTTCAAGTAGTTCAAGTAGTCGTATGAACCCCAAATTAGTTATAATACTTTATTCATATAATTTTTTTCAGAATGTCTTTGTGAAAAAAATGCATATTTTCAAAGAAATCACTTTTATTACATATTTTTATCATAACTATGAATAACCAGCATGATCTAAGCAAGATTAGCCGGAAAACAAAGATTTTCGAGTGGTTTCCGACATGTTCAAAATGTGTGCTTTCAGACCCTGCTTTCCCACATACTAATAACACACCTTTTTGGAAAAAAAAACAGGCGCTAAAGAACCCAGATCTGCAATAAAAACCACAGAAAAACAAAGTGTTGGGGTGATTCGAAGGTTTTATAGAAAGAAAACTGTGTAAATCGGTTCAGAAATGGAAAAGTTAAAAGTTTTATGAGAAAACTACATTCCCCATAGGCATGCCCGTATGCGTTGTCTGACGTGGTTCCAAGGAAGCTCAGTTCGGCCGCTTGTATTCGCGATCTCTTTCTTTCGGTCACTGCCCAAAGCCAAAAGCTACGCAGATGGACTGGGAAATTCCGACTTCCAACAGAACCACATCATCTGCAAACAGCTGGAAGTATGTCTGACTTTGTGTTTTAACCTTGAATATTATATGTTGCTGGCTGCTTCACAACTGCTTCAGCTCCTGGAAGACTTTCATTGGGAAACAGTGACAGTCTCATGAAGCGGTTGACCCCCATAACCGTGACTGACAGCTCCTGAGTGCATTGAAGAATGGATAATATTAGATGAGAAGATGTTATGCAGATCTCTTGTAAACATCCCATGATTTTGGGGACCTAAACTTCCGTGCAGGCCATCACAAATACTCCGACCCAGACTCTACATTCCAGCGAAGGCCTGTAATGTCACTGCGGGTCTGTCATTATGAGACAAACAAGAGCACTGCAGTAGGTCTGGTGTGCAGAATATATTCGATTAGGAAGGTTAGACCCGTGTGCAAGCTTTTTTTTTTTCAGATAACATATTGGCCCAAATTGATTCTGTTACAGATAGTGTTGTATTATGAGTTGCTCTTTGACTTTCTACCCGTCTAGAGTTTATTAGCCCAAAAGCTTCTCAGTAAGCCCAGTTAAACCTACTGACTACTTTTCTGTTGGCCCTTGTTTGCTATGTTTTCCTGCCGCAGAATAAATAAAGTGGAAAGTATCTCTTTAAGATGAGAGTAAATTAGAAATACTGCGTGTTGTCTTAGAATGTCATGTTATAGATCTTCTTCATGTGGTCCTAAAAGTGACTTGACAGGAGGGAGAGAGAGAGAGAGAGAGAGAGAGAGAGAGAGAGAGAGAGAGAGAGAGAGAGAGAGAGAGCGTGTGAATCAAAACAGAAACGAAGGAGCCGCTCCTGTGCTGAATACTGTGGAAATCATCAAACATGCAGATTCTGTTTCACGGCAGTAAAAATGTAAAATAGAGAGACCAGCAGGCAATAAACAGGGTGTCACGTTGCGTATTAATGACTAATGACGAGATGATTCACGTAACTTTGACCCGGTGTTCGGAGATTGATGTCACTCTGTTGGTTTCTCCTTTTATTTAGAGCCGCTATATGTCGCCCAGTGGGAACAATGTGACAGCGGTCGCCCAAAGTGATTCATCCAGGGAGAATAATCACCTGAATCTGAAGCTTCCTCCAGTGTCGCGTTTCCACCACTGCCGATCGCAGCTCGCCCCGATATCTGACAGGATTGTCAACTCAGTTTTCCGTCGTCAGCCTGACATTGCCTCCTCTCTCACCGGTTTACGTTATTGATTTCATTTTTGCTAAATCCATCACGAGAGGCCAACGTGTCCGCCTGGACCTACGGGCGTTTTAAGAGTGGAGCGGAGGGAAGTACAAACAAACCCCGATGTCCGGCGATATTGAGAAAACATGGCGTTTTTCGGCACACACCTTGACATCTGCGTAAGTCCCGCCCCTGACTGGTGATTGGCTCGTTTGCTTTTTAACCAACAAAACTGCCGTTTCATAGATAGATAGATAGATAGATAGATAGATAGATAGATAGATAGATAGATAGATAGATACTTTATTAATCTCCAAGGGGAAATTTGTGGTCGTAGTAGCGCCTTACAACTTGAAGATACAAATAAACACACAAGATAAGAATATAAAATATATAGAGAAGCAACAGGGATGAAAGATATATACAAAATAAAATAAAATAAAAATAGTAATAGAGTAAAATATAAATATATATATATATATATATATATATATATATATATATATATATATATTTAAATATACACAATAGAATACAACTAACTGGAATGAAATATATTTGCCTTGCCAGCTTTAAACCGTCTGGACCCAGGCGATGTGAGACCGGGTCATTTGTCCCGGTGACGAATGCCAATCGTAACCTTTCTCCACCGAAGACAAAAAAGTCCGATGTTTAGTGGCTTTTTGTCAGGCAGCTGTTTTCAAGAGATAAAGCTGCACACGATACCTGCTCAGACCGACTCATCGCTGGTGAACGTAGCGGAGCGTTTGGCAGAGCTAAAAAATATATATATATATATAATAATATTGGACTTACATTTTACATTCAGCTCAAAACTAGGCCTGTGTATAAGGTCAAAGGTCAGCAACCACTTCTGCAACAGACTTATCCCATCATCATTGTTTAGTTTTTTTAACCTGGAAGTGAAATACTGTGAGCTAACAAGTCACCTGTGATTCAGTCAGAGGCAACAATAACTCAGAACACCCAGAACGTCGATCATTTAGTTTACAGCGATATCAAATACGTTAAATACGCCTTCCTCGATCAGAGTTTCTTCACTAGAAAGAGGGGACGGTGTCTCATAATCAGTTTTTTTTCCCTTCCATTTGGGTCAGTGCGCAAATCATCAAAGGAATCAATTGGAGTGGGTCTGCGCTCTCGTGCTAATCACACAGATCTCACACGGGCGATCGTTCACCTCTTCACCCGCCTGATGAATTACCGTCTGATGGCACACCGGATGGATCATCACCGGGAGGCTTTTCAGCACCGTCTCCGCAGACCTCCGCTGACCCACCAGCTGGCCTCAGAGAGCGAGACACACACACACACACACACACACACACACACACACACACACACACACACACACACACACACACACACACACACAGGCATATACTGTACGCACAAGTGCTAATATTCTTTCACGGGACTCGGGACGTGAGCTGCATATCGCAAGGCGCTGCTAAATGATGCTCTTCCCTTCAGCCTCCATCCCTCCTCTGTCTCTCCTCCTCCCTCGTTCCCTCTCTGCTCATCCTCTCCTCTCTCTCTCTCCTCTGCCCTCATTATCCTCGGCAGCCTGCAGGCTCGGGGCCGGAGGTTCCCCTTAATGTTTATCAGCGACCAAGTGGATGCTGTCGAGGACTAAATAACCATCGCTTGCGGTGATTGCTTGATGAGATGTAATTAGGCGTGCCGGCTGCACATTAATCACGAGACGTCTCTCTCTAAAGAGATAGGAAGGTAGTGACATTAAGACTGTACTCAAAACAAATATACACAAATGTGAAGTGATGGCGTTCGAATGATACTTCACAGTAATATATATCAGCCTTTTTAATATACGTCACCTCTGCTTCTGGACTGCACAAGATTACAAATAATAACCTGACCTATAGAGGCAAATCATTGCTCAATGTCCTGGTTGGAAATTGATAATTACCACTTGATTATGAGAGGTGCTTTGCAAAAAGAGGAATGCCCTTCTGTCCATGCAAAGGTCACACACTATCGTCAGCTCATTACATTAGCCTTGGGTAATAATAATAAAGATGTTTTTTGTCAGTGTGTCAGTGACCTGACCCTGCAGAGGTGATGCTGGAGACCGCCCCCGGATACCGACTGATCTGAGCACAGATCTTTGTGTTGTGTTGAATTGTTTGGTTGCGGTAGAATGAGTCGCGTCTCACCAAACCCATCAACTACAGGACAAGTTAGAAAACCCTCCTCCACCGCAAAGCACGTCTGGTGCTAGATACCGGAGGTCATTAATAAATAAAATAAAAAATAAAGTTGTAGTGAGGGGAAAAAAGGCACATTTAGACACAAGCAACAACAACAACAACAAAAAATGAAGATACAGAAATGAAAAACTCTGTTTCCCAGAGAGGGAAATGTGTCAAATCAAACATATTGAAGTGAGTGCAGAAAACAAATAGAGTGCAGAGAGAAGGAGCAGCAGACATGGAGCAGAGAAGAGACAGAAACGGGACGACAGGAGGAGTGAAGAGGAGTGAGCACAGGAGTGAGAAGAGGAGTGAGCACAGGAGTCTCCCCTACCTCCGGCTGCTGGCTCCCGTATAGTCCGTGTAACATCCCCGTTCGGTCGGCTCCTGAACAACCCGCTGCTCGGCCACTGCGCTCCGGGATGTGGAGGCTGGACTGGTCTGGTGACTGGTGACTGGTGACTGGTTCCCAGTGAGCAGCAGCAGCAGTAGAGTCCTCTCCGCTCGACGCGCAAACACTCGGCTCACAAGCAGCGAGACAGCGGCGGCACTGGAGCCTCACGGGGACCGCAGCTACATCCCTCCCATCCAGCCTGAATTAATTAAGCCTCTCTCTCTCTCTCTCTCTCTCTCTCTCTCTCTGACTCTCCGTCTCCACTTGCTCTCTCTCTGTCTCTCTGAATCTCATGTGCGCATGGTTAACGCGCGCGCTCTCTAGCTCTCTCGTGTGCGCATGGTTCTCTCTCTCTCTCTCTCTCTCTCTCTCTCTCTCTCTCTCTGAGTGGCTCCTCTCTTCCTCCTTCATTCATCCTTCTGCAGGTTCAATCTGTCTTTCCTCTCTTTGTTTTGTTTCTACAGTGAAAAACAAATTAGGGAACAAGAAAATCTGCAAAATATATTTAAAAGCTTACATCTTTAAACAAGTGTGTGTGTGTGTGTGTGTGTGTGTGTGTGTGTGTGTGTGTGTGTGTGTGTGTGTGTGTGTGTGTGTGTGTGTGTGTGTGTGTGTGTGCTTCAGTACATCCCAGTTTACACTCGCCTCACAGTTTATTCATTTTGCAACTACAAAAATATATTGTTGTATATAATATATATAGTATATTAAAAAAAATATATATATATATAATACAATATCAATTACCAATGGTTGCTTCTCTGTAGTGACTAATATGACAATAAAGGCGCTAAATGATTTATTCCTAATACATGTTATTACATGTTTAACCAAAATGTTTTATTTAAGACTAAAATAAAAAGATAAATAAAATAAAAAAACACCATTCTCTCCAATGTGTCAAACATTGTGCGTCCTTTTCCTCACACATTCAAAAGCCTTTGAAGCCGTTGTTACTCGGGATCGTGGGAGCCTCACAGCAGTTCCACTGGAGGAATATCATTTTTGTTTTTGTTTATTTTGTTCTGTGCACGCGAGGAAGCCCAAGGAGGAGAGACACTGGATCAGTTTTCCATGTTCAGGACTTCATGCTGGATTTTTTTCCCAGTCCTTCTGTCATTTTGGACAAGAACACTGCTGTTGCACAACCACAGGTGGTGTTGTTGTTCATTGTGCCGAGAAGTACTTCTAATGTTTTGTTCTTCAAATTCAAGGGTGCAGGATTTGAGAAACATCTGAATATAATGTAACACCGACATCAAACCAAAGCCTGTGATTGGTTGATGCCACTCAGACTACAACCAGCTATTACACCTAAAGATGACCTGTGCTAAAACACATCATTTAATGAACACATCTGTGACGTTTAAAAAGAAAATGGACTCGTTTCTGTATTATGAGCATGCCTTTAATTAATTACAGTGAGCACAATGCATGTACAGTTTTATAAAGCATAATAATTCAGATTGTAACAGTAAAACAAACAAATGAACAGACAAAAAACTACAGCTAGTTATTAGACAGAAGAATTGAAATAGGAAGAATTTGAGACTGAGATCAAATTCAACAGAAAACTGACATGGAAGCAGGGAACTCATTGTTCATCTCTTCTCTTATGCAGTATAGTTCTCACCATTACCGTGACATTATCTCTCTGTGTGTCTCTTTTCTCTTTCCCGCTCACACACACACACACACATACACACACACACACACACACACACACACACACACACGCACACACGATGTCACACAGACTCTAAAGGTGTCACTGCAATGTGTCGGCCTGTTGTTGTGCTGCTGGCTATTTCTGTAGTGAAGTCATTGATGAGTAAAGCCAGCAGCCATCTATCTACCGCCCTTTCACACAGCTCCTCGTCCAGCACACACACACACACACACACACACACACACACACACACACACACACACACACACACACACACACACACAACATTCAACAAATGTTCTTTTTTCATTTCTACACGTGTTGTGTTGCCTCATTTCACAGAATCCTGCGTTGCTTCCTGCCGCTGTGGCTAGAAGAGGCTGATCCCCAGAGAAACGAGAGGAGTGTGCCTCATCCCTCCTATTTCTCACATTTCCATCTTCCTGGATGTTACACAGCGGCGTTGTCAATTTCAGCCAGTGAAATATCTGTGTTGCTCTTCAAAGGAAGCGGCATAGAGAGGTGGGCTTTGTCAAAGACAGCGGCAATGAGCAGAGGCCGTACCGTAGAGCCACGACATAAAGACGGGGACAATCGTGATGATGGAACTCTGTGGAAGGACAAGCCAAAACACAACAGCAACAACAACAAACCTACGGGCTACGAGCTAATCTTAATTGGCGATCCTGCTGCCGCGGTTCGCCAAAGTAGAGGAATGTGATTTGTGTTGGAGGAGAAAAACACACATTCGCTCCAAGTTTCTACCACTTCCAAAAGAATGCCAAACATTCACTGATAACTTTCAAGCGCCGGGTCGTCGTCAGAGACGATGATGTAACTCAAGGGCATGTGGGTAAGTGTACCGTAAAAGTCGGGTTACAAGCCGCTCCTACCTCCGGTCAGTGTGACCGTATCCATAACACCAAAAAGGAGGACACTATTCGGTATTTTGCTGCGCGTCGGGCCTAACAACACCCTTGAACAGTACATTATTGTAGATACAGTACTGCCTCGAGTACCTTATTGCTTTTATAATACGGTTACCTGCGACTTTATAAATAGTAATAGTAAGCTCCCTTTCAGCACAAAATAGTTGTAGCCACCAAATGTTGTGTATCGCATTTCAGCAACAGAGAAAATAGTCCCGGGACGCACGGGACGCACATCCGGGACTATAAAACTGACTCCCTGCAGGCCGGTTGAAAGCAGGGTGGAGGATGACACTCAGCACCGATGTAAAGAAGTGCTCTCGCTGCTTCTGTCCGTCTTTTCTCCGTCATTTTTCTCCTCCATGATGTTTAGAGAACTCGCCACGCGTCGGGAAATTACCGACGTAATTATGTCTCACTGGAAATGATCAGGATGTTGTGATCAAACCCTTTTCATTCCTCATCTTAGTTTCCGGTGTTATGCACTCGCTCCCCGCTAGCTAGTCTCTCTCAGAGCGTTATCTGCTCTCCTGATGGTGAGCCGTATCAACGTTTGACTGTACAGCAGGAACAGGGACCACAAATACATTATTCACCACTGACATTCTCATCAAAAGTCATTCCCCCCAAAATATCAAAGTTTACACCAAACATGTTTGGTAACTGTCAAGCTTGAAATGACAACTAACGGTCGCACAATTTAAATCTACCTGTTATTTTAAGTGTGCACTGATATGGAACGCTCTAAATGTAAACAGGCTGTACAGTACTTTATGGCTGAATAAAGTACACCCCGTGACTCACTCTCAACCAATCAGAATGCTTGATTTGATCTACCCGTATTATAATTGCATATAAGGGGTGCAGTTTGATTTTATTAAGTGTGAAGAGAGGGGATGTGAGCCCTTTTTAATGTAATTGATCTCCTTGGAGCATACCCTGCTTTACCCGCGTCCGGCTTGATGCTGCGCCGGACGCCGGACAGGGCATTGAAAATCCGGACTGTCCGGCCTAAATCCGGACGTCTGGTCACCCTAGTCAGTGTCCCCGCTAAAGCAAGCTAGGAGCAGCACAAGCTAGCGCTGTTGCTATTGCAGCTATTGCTGCTGCTAGCTCCCCGCTGCTGCTGCCACTGCCCGCGTCCCCTCTGCCCAAGTCGGGTGTCGAGCCGGGGCTGGTCCCGTTATCTTCGGTGGTTGTCGGGGAGCTAGCGGAAGTTAGCGGGGAACTAGCGGAGCGCTAGCAGGAGCGCCAGCTGGCTACAGCGGGGAGCTAACGGGGACACTGACCGAAGGAAGTAGCGGCTTGCAACCCGACTTTTACGGTAGACAGGTGAAGGGATTCTGATTGACAAGTCTGAATTCTGTTTTTCTTCTCATAGTAACATATAACAAAATGGTATGCTTATTCTACATCAACTTTAAAGATGGTCAAACTCTTTAAAAAGCATTCAGTTAAAAGGAATTTGAGGTAAGTGTAATTTCACACAAAAAGCCAATGGGTTTCTTTCATGGACTTTTTGGATTATTGCAGAATATAAACTCTGTGTCCAACAAAAATGTTTTGTTCAGTAAGATAATCGTCACAAATTAACTCCACTTTTATGATGTGTTAACGTGTTTTTGAACGTAATCGCCACGTTACATGTGGAATGTAGGACTCATTCCTGCAGCACTTTATTTTTGTCAAATACTAACAACAATGATTTCTGGGTGACGTGTGTAGATGTTGTCCGACGTCAAGCCTCTATTTGATCATGTGACCCGTCGCTGCTGATGTAACCTGAACATCAGACACATGCAGTGACTGAGAGCTTCACTTAGAAGCAGACTAACAGGATGAAAATAGCACGACGTTTGTGATCAAAAGCAGATTGTTTCCGTCTAGACGTCCCCAACACACACTAGCTCGGGAAGAATAACTCCTTAAAAATATTGTTGTTGTTTTATGCCAGCTGTCTCCTAGAAATGATAGTTTAAGTGCTAATTATTTCACCACATGTGACGGGCAACGAAATTGCTGCCTGGGTTATTTGTTTACTTAGGAAGTGCTGCTTTTTTAAACCACACATGCTGGGGGAGGTGTAAACCACATCTCCTCAAACTGATCTGACATTCCCTTAAAAACCAAGATTCCTCTTCAGTCATCTCTTTTATTGCTTTCTATACGTGTGTATGAATAAGTCAATCATGAGAAATGTCTCCATAAAGGACTCAAAAAGGCACTGCTGAGGTGAGTTTCCCTTACTTTTCTATAAGCAGTTACAGTAAATATGCTAAATAAATCAGACGATTAGCAGAAAATGTGTAGTTGTATTCCTGCTTTGGTGGTCTTGCTTGGTTTTGATGTAAAAATCAAGAATCTTCTTTGTCTGAGAACGAGACAAAACCAAGTAAAGACGCGACTCCCAAGACGAAAGGTCTTGAGACCCAGACCGATCTCGAGTGCTTCAACTCAATCCTCTCTTTCAGAAATGAGAAAATGAAAGTAAATCTGAACAACAAAACCTACAGTTGCCCCGTTTGACAGTTTTTTTCTTTTTTTTCTTCTTCCATTCACCGAACCGGATGTGTGTGTGGGCGTGCCGACGTGGGCTCGGACACAGGTGGCGTTTTAACCGTCCAAGCCGTGAGGAAAAACCACAGCGCCGGCACGGTGAGACTTTGAGAGTGAGTTTGTGAGGAGATGTTTGTGCTGCTCAGGCTAAACGGTCAAAAGGTCACAAGTCAGTCAGTTTCATGTGACAGCTGCTACGAGAGAGAGAACATAACTCTACTCTGGTTCTTTGTTTCTGTCCTCTGCGAGCTTCGTGGTCGGGTTTTGGGGCACCGATGTCGTTTCGCTTCCTGTAAACTTCACGTTTCCTCTTCGTTATCACAGATCAGCATTGTTCCTACGTCACGACCACGCAGTTTCCCCCATCAGTACCTTTTTTCTTTTTTACAGTTTCTTTCCACAATGAATCAAACGGTCTACACACACCTCGTAGACTACACATCGTTGACTACTCATCCACCCACGCAGACACACACACACACACACACACACACACACACACACACACACAGGAAGTGGGTAGTAGTAATAAATGGACAGATGCAGCGGCTTGAACAAGGCAGCTGCAGCGAAGAGGGACAACAACAAGACCACACTTCTTTTTTTCCATTCCATTGGTTTCAGCTCTTGAGTGTGTTTTTTCTCTCCCAGTAAGATGACTTATCTCTTTATCCTCGATCGCACATGGAAAATAATAGCAGCCATCCACCTCCCCGTCTGTCCAGCCGGCTCATCTGAGCTCCAACACCTCCTCCTCAACGCATGAATCAAAAAGTTCACCAAAAAAAAAAATCAGCCAGGGACGCTCACCAGAGTTCATATTTGAGCTCACGGCTGGTAAGTGGCTGACAACTCAATTACTGAAAATAGTGTGTTGGTTTTTTTGGTACGGCGGCCGTGACTGCATTCATTCCTCCATTAGTTGGCAGTCATTTATGAAACAGGCACACACACGGAGGACTCCTCAATGGGCCTTAAACAAGGTGAGGTCATCAAAGCATCCGGCTGTCAGGCAACCTTTGACTTCAGAGTTAAACACTCGACGAAAAACAAGACAAGAATAACAAGAAAACTGCATATTAAAGTCGTAATACGTCAGATTTCAGTCCTTATAACGGGTGCAGTTTAACTCTGCAGGTCCCAGAATACTGACACATGAACACAACTGTTGTATCTGTTTTCAGTGCAGCCGAACAAACCTGCATTGTTTTATTAAACGTGTTAATAAAATGTCAATGGGATCTTACTTCTGGAACAGAACTTCAGAAATCCCTGTTTCACTTCGCCTTTGTATAAGAAACAGGAAATAAAGTAGAGATGACTAAGTGTAAATACATTTGACAGCAAAAAAAAAGAAAAAAGAAAAAAGGCTTTTGCAGACCTAAAAAAAATGGGCTTTGACTTCGGGATTATAAAAGGAACAGAAACCAGGGACAACATGTGTTGAACTGCTGTAATGTATGCAGCCGGCCAATAATGGGATTTATATTTGGAATATAGAGCAGCCTGCACTTCCTCTGGGGAGAAGAGGCATAAGGGTGATTAACGCTGAGCCTTCACTCCGAGCTCCCACTGTGTCCACTGCACCAATTTTGATACACGGAGAGAAAAGAAAATCTATTGGATTGATGAAAAGCCGGAGTGATTGCTATTCTATATTCTGAAGAGGTTTGCCAATATTGCTCAGCCTCTCGAGCATCTTGAAATGAAGTCAACTTAAAGAGACGCGGAAATTCTTATTTAAAATCCACTCTGGGACACAATTTCTTTGTTCCTATTGATCTCACGGGGAAGGCGTATAAATAGCACGACATTTTACGGATATTCCACGTGTCACGATAACGCGTCTTAGGCTTTTTTGCGTGTAATTTTACGCCACTTTACCAGGAAATGGCCGTAGTTTTGGGCAACAAAAACACTTGTTGGGGCTTAACCCTAGAACACTAATGTCGGGTGATTTTTACCCGAGTGATTGTGGTTACATTATTTTCATTGTGTTGCTTTTGTCTGAGTTGCGTGATTCATTGTGTAGCTTCATGCTGCTCACTGACGTTAGTGAAGGTGGGCGTATCTTGTTGAAGGTAGGTGTGTCTTATTGAAGGTAGGTGTGTCTTATTGAAGGTGGGCGTGTCTTATTGAAGGTGTGTGTGTCCTATTGAAGGTAGGCGTGTCTTATTGAAGGTAGGTGTGTCTTATTGAAGGTGGGCGTGTCTTATTGAAGGTAGGTGTGTCTTATTGAAGGTAGGTGTGTCTTATTGAAGGTGGGCATGTCTTATTGAAGGTGTGTGTCCTATTGGAGGTAGGCGTGTCTTATTGAAGGTAGGTGTGTCTTATTGAAGGTGGGCGTGTCTTATTGAAGGTAGGTGTGTCCTATTGAAGGTAGGCGTGTCTTATTGAAGGTAGGTGTGTCTTATTGAAGGTGGGCGTGTCTTATTGAAGGTGTGTGTGTCCTATTGAAGGTAGGCGTGTCTTATTGAAGGTAGGTGTGTCTTATTGAAGGTGGGCGTGTCTTATTGAAGGTAGGTGTGTTTCATTGAAGGTGGGCGTCTTATTGAAGGTGGCCGTGTCTTATTGAAGGTAGACGTGTCTTATTGAAGGTGGGCATGTCTTATTGAAGGTGTGTGTGTCCTATTGGAGGTAGGTGTGTCTTATTGAAGGTAGGCGTGTCTTATTGAAGGTGTGTGCGTCTCATTGAAGGTGTGTGCGTCTCATTGAAGGTAGGTGTGTCTTATTGAAGGTGGGCGTGTCTTATTGAAGGTGTGTGCGTCTTATTGAAGGTAGGTGTGTCTTATTGAAGGTGGGCGTGTCTTATTGAAGGTGTGTGTGTCCTATTGGAGGTAGGTGTGTCTTATTGAAGGTAGGTGTGTCTTATGGGTGTGTCTCTCTGCTCCAATCCCTGTTTTTTTTCAACAGGCTCGTGTTCAAGTGATTTTCACATGACGTAAGTGATAGAGGGTGAAACATTTTTGAGTGGATATTACCATTGAAGGGAGACTTTTCCTTCACAGGACAAGGCTCACATGTCCCAGACCAAAGAACAAGTTCATAGCTCCTTTATTTATATTTTTAATCATGTTTTATTGACGATTCCCACATTTTTCACCCGATTTTGAGCCTTTTTTCAGGGTCCCCCCATGACACCTGTTTTTAGCTTCATGAGAAGTTCTATGGGGTCAAATAAAAGAGGAGTACTTCGATTTTCCTTGTATTGTTGTATATTTTAGTATAAAGTCTATTTTATCAGGTACATTATAGCCGCTTTATTTACTATCACTTTCTCTGATCAAGCATATTCACATGTACGCCGTTACGCTGCAGACTATATGACGTAAAATGACACACAAAAAGCAAGACGGTGTCATTATTGCACGTTAAATGATGATTCGTGTGACATCCGCATCCCATTTGGTGAGATCGGGCCGCTTGGTGCATACATCCACCAACAGGCTTCGTCAGTGCTGTCGATCTGCTGCCTCTTCACACGTATTTCCCCTCAACCGTTAATGCCGCGCACAGACCTGACACTTGTGGCCAAAAAGGGAGAAAGTGCGTCACCGGCGATCAATTTAACGATCGACTTCACCTCGTGTAGGATGTTACATTTTCAAGACCAATTATCTCAAGACGTATTACGTTCTGCCGCCGGGGTGAGAACGCACACGGGAGTAAGGATGTACGTCTAACTTCAGCTGACGGATATTCTGTGTCTAAAAATATTGGATACTGTTTACCGCTTTGGTTTATGCTTCATGGCTGTTGACGCTACTGCAGAGTTGTGTGCAGACGTCGTTACTGGTGGACCGACGTCGTCCATTCTCGGTCCCTTGAGAGCTCTAATACAGGGGGAGCAATCACCATCATTACAAAAAATAAATGAATTAATATTGTTTTTTGACCAAATATGAACACAAACAAAACACCAAAGATTCGGATTTCTTGGCAAAAATGATTTTTTTTTTCACTTTCTAATTTGGTGCAAGCCTGCTGTATTGATGCATATTAACCAAATCAATAGAGCAAAGACAACAACACTGGTTACACATTATCCATTTTAGAAAATGTCACCTTTTAAACCGGTAGGATCAATAACTTTTACAGCCTTCTCCAGTCCCCGAAAGGCCTTCACATCCTCCTCAAGTCCTCCACTTGAGGAGGAGGAGGGTGATCGTGACATTATAAAGGTCAACCTCTGCGCTGAAGGCTCAGCTGGTGAAAGCATCCAACATAAAAAACCCTCCTGAAAGCTTCGCTGATTGTCACATCCTGTGTCCTCACGAGAAAAACTGCAGCAGCTGTTTCAGAGAATCCCCCAAAACGTGATTATCGACAGTAAACGTTTGCGTCTTTAGACAATGACTAAGATCGTTCCCTGACCTTGAGCTAGAGTGTATTATTGTAACAAGGTCCCATGCCCGTAAAGATGTGATAAACCCAAACCCCGATCTTTCCATATGAGGAGTGGATGTATAGTCCTGGTGATATAAATATATATATATATATATATATTTATATATATCCACATTTAGTCATTCATCTCGTCAGTTACATTTCTACAGGTTTTATCTGCCAACGTGACAGTTTAAATGCTCGTTTAAAGCCGCACAATTCCATGTATTTATTGACTAAATACTTCATATTTCATTTAACGATGTTTTTATTTTGATACTTTTTTCATAAATACCAATAAAAGCGTGTGCTTTTAGCCTTCAAACCCCATTTTGCAGTTGCGCGTTGCACTCAGGTCGTTAAATTACCCACATTCCCAGACAACATCATCAAAGACTTCACTTCAGGGTCTGGAGGCTTGTTTGGGGGATTTGGTGGACTAGAAAGGGACTGATTGGTTGGTAATAAAAGGCATGAATGTTGTTTCTTATTACCGCGTGATGAGCTGCATGTTTACTATGTCACCCGTCTGTTGCCTCAAAAATATAATCACTCCAAATGCAAATACATTTGGAAAAAGGCTTCATTTGAAAATTAAAAAAAACACATATGGCCAAACAGAAGCTAATGTTTATGTGCGTGTGGAACAATGCAGTGATTTCTGTGCTCGTTACGTCTTAATCTGGAGCACACCGGCTCTTGAAATCCTCCCAGATGGCCGACTCCTGTGGGCGGATGCTGGGAGCCGCGATGCAGAGGAGGCGCTGAAGGACGCTAATATCAAGGATGGCTTTGATCCTACGAGGTAAATCCCTCTCTGATGTCACCGGGGCCACTCCGCTTTCCACATGCTGAATTTAAAATAGGGGGAATAAAGCACAAGACGAGGCGCTCGGCCATGATGGATTTATAAATGTACATTTATAATGGGATGCGAAGACATAGTTTTTCATGCACGATCAATTTTGAGATTGTTGGCTGTCTTCTTTCAGACTAAATACATATTTAGGTGGTGGTGAGGTCATTAACGTCCCTTCTCCCCTGAAGATATTCAGCGTCCTGCTTGTTCAACACGGGGCAGCGTGCTTTAACTTTGCACTACAGATGTTCCTCATTGTGGCCTCATCCTGCTGACCTCAGCAGCCCCTGAATTATTGAAAGATTTACTTCAATTATTCAATCTTTAATTCAAAAGAAAATGCATAAATTGGATTTAAAATATTAAAATGCATTAGTCCACCAGCGATGTTGATGCTCAGATATGCAATACATACATTAATAACAGCCACGTCTGAACTAAAAGGTGAAGCCGAAGTCGTAGCGACCCTTGAGTTTGGCATCGGACATTCGTTGTTCGCATCCCATTTGAATGTGTTTTTTTCTTTCATTAGTGCTTTCTGATAATAAATAAACATATAGCAAAGATGCTGACTCACGTTTGGAGGAGGTTTTGGGAGATACAGAAAGAAAACATATACAATATATCCCTCAGGAGTCGGTGGAGAACAAAAACAGCGCTAAAAAAGAGTGAATATTGGATTTATAGGTGGACAGAAACACGACAATAAGAAAGTTGCCAGAAAAAAAGTATGTCATTGTACGTTTCTGCAAACAAAGTTGAATGTCAACGTTTCTGAACTATTTCATAAATAAGTTTCATAGCAGCCTCGTGCCACGCCTTAACAATTTGAGTTATTTCAATGTTTGTTATTTGTTACTTATTCTTTAATTGCAATGGTTTAAGAAGTCAGAGTTTTTACTTAGCAATACCACGGTGTATAAATACTCTGTAACAAGTAAAAGTACAAAAGAATTAACATCAAACCCTACTTTAAAGCACCAAAAGTAAAAGTGGTCATTGATAAGCATTCCAGAACCATGTGCATCATTGGATTATAATTATGATGCATTAATGTGTGCATCACTTTAATGTAACAGCTGATAAAGGTGGGACTTTAAACTGCTGTGTATGGATTTCACCCCCTATGGATCAAGGAAGTCTCATCTTAACCTAATAATACATTATACGATTGTATATTTGTATTGAAGTACAGTACTTGAGTGAATAATTGCTTTCCATCGCTGTTTAATTATAATGTGAAGACAGAGAGCTCATGCAAAAGAGAGTTGAACAACTCAAATGTAACCTTGTTTACCGACACGGAGGAACGGCAAATGTAACAGAGACTTTTATACAGAGATTCAAGATTCAAGATATTTTTATTGTCATATGCAGAGTTATTCTATACAATGAAAAGCTTATTTAGCTGGGTCCTCCTAACATACAGAATTAGAATAAACTTAAGGTCAAAAAATAAATAAAAATAAGGCACAAAATATAAAAGATATAACAGTATTGCACAAAAATATGATAATAGGATTGCTCAGTGTATAAAGTGCACTATGCATTGCTACAATGTCCAATGTTCACCAGCCTGATGGCCTGCGGGTAGAAACTGTTCGTCAGTCTTGTGGTTCTTATTTCTCGAGACTCTTATGTACGTTTCACTCAGACCGGCTCCATGCAGGAACAAGACGGGCTCATGAGAAGTGAAGAATAGTCCACGTGGTTTTATCTTTTCATTTCATCACCGAGGGAAACTCCTGCTGCTCAGGTGACCGGTCCAAACCTCTGGTAACCGGTTCGAGTCTCAGGCCACCGGTTCGAGCCTCAGGCGGGACATCGCTTCAATAATTGCCACCGTCGTTCTGCTACGTGGTCGATATTTTACCTCTCAAGTCATCCAGTTTCTATATTTAACTTGCTGGCATTTAAAAAGCCATTTCTCATTCTCCCTTTAAGACCTTTCATAAGATGTTACAAATGTTTTAGTTGCACCCAAACTAAACTGTAATTCAGATCAAAAAAGGTGAGAGAGTCAACCATGCCATCAAACTAGACCTGAATTAGTTTTTCCTCACTTTCCCACCTTTTAAATTCCGCTTTCTTCACTTCTCAGAGGGCGTGAAGACAGCAGCTGTAACACAAATGTGAAAATGAAGTGAGATGAGCGTGCCAGCAGCAAGCAGTCGGAGGTTTGAGCTTTTTTTTTTAGCGGTGACATCAGCGGGCCGTGGACATCTGGGCAGGCTGCAGGGCGGCAGAGAGGACGCCGCTCCGAAATGGAAATGTCACAAATGCCTTTGTGCTCGCAAACAATTTGACATTCAAATCAGTCAATCTGCCATTTTTGGGTGTACAGACACCCATGATCACGCAGGGAAACACACACACACACACACACACACACACACACACACACACACACACACACCCTATCTGAGGCAAAAGACAGAACAACATCACATTTTATGTTATTTTACTCGTGAATTAACAGTTCATTTGAACCAAACCAGAGTTGGTGATTGTTGGAACAGTGGAAGCACTATCTACTATTATATTTATATATATATATTTACTATTTACTATTATAGACGGTTTTATTTAGTTTCTGTCATGTTTTGAAGTTTTACAATCAGCAATGTAAAATGTTTCCAATGGAATCTGGTCTCTTTGAGGACAACATATTAATTGCATATTTTGTACGTTTTGTACGCTATTTAAAAAAAAAAAAGTATTATATTTTTTTTTGCCGAATATTCTTATTATAAATTGTATTGAATTGGAATTGAAATAATATTATACGTATATTTATGTATATATAAATCAATTATGTATTTATATACAGTATATATATAAATAAATGATACATATATATTATATATATGTATAAATAATATATATAATACATTTATATAATATATATAAATAATATATATATATATATTACATTTATATAATATATATATATATATAAATATATATATATATATTGTATTATTATTATTATTATTATTATTATAATATAGCCCACATCCATTACTTCCGCAATTTTGCTAGTTCCCAAACTGAAGGAGTCTTGCTTCGCCTCTTTAGGACCCGCCTCCACCAGTTTTCCTCTCTTTTGGAGTTATTATTGTATGTAACAGTTCATGACCTTGCGATGTCCCTTTCTTTGCAAACATCATTTAGTTTACCAAGATGAATCACTTGTTTTTCCCGACACACCAGAAACCAGAACGAGGTCGATGCCAAAACCCAAACATCGGCCCTCGCGTTAGCCGTGCACAAGCTGCGTCGTGAGAGGAAGACGTGGAGGCCGAATGGGCAATTAGTGAATTAGTGAATCCCCCGCTGAACGGTCATGTGATTATGTGATCATCCCGGATCATTTTCTGTCATTTCCGCTGCTGATCATGGACGAGTTCCAGCTGCTGCGGCGAGCACACTGTTGTGCGCAGAAGCTGCACTCCTAATGTGATTAGCATGCTTTAGCGTACAAGCCCCACTGTGGAAGTCCAGATAACCAATTACAGAAAGGAAAGCAACCCGAATGGAAATGTCGCCCCCCCCCCCCCCCCCCCCCCCCCCCCCCCAAAAAAAAATGAAGGGCTGAAAGGAAAAAAGAAGAAATAAACAGCATTGCTGATAAGTGGTGGAAGAGGACAAGCAGTGCTAATCCCGTGTTTGTTTTACGCTGATGACACAAGCTTTGGTTTCTTTCCTCTCCTCCTTCTGTGAAGAGCCACATATGGTTCATAAAGCAGAACCGTTTCTGAGCAGGGCTGAAACGATTTTCCTCAGGAACTCGAGTAACTCAAGTAAAATAAATGTTCAAATTCTTTTCAGCAAAGCTTCATTTAATCACGGATCTATTTTAGAGGAGATGAGCGCACGGAAAACGTTTCCATCGTCTCAAAAAGAGCCGGCGCTCAGGCTCAGTCTGTCCACCTGGAGACAAAAATGAGACAAAGGTCATGCTTTTAAAAAAAATCAACAATATTGACTGATTTTTCCTTTATTTGTATGATTATGTGCATTTGTTTCTTTATGTACATGTATTGTGCACATCTTTTCTTTATATGCATATCTAGAAAATCAATACAAATTTGATCACAAAACAATATTGACTGCTGATTGGAAACAAACTGTGTGAAAGTCTGCAACCTGACCTCCTCCCTGCATTAACTGTTCTATAACAAAGCGCTGATTCATGGTATTGTAGATTAAACTGCACAACAATATATAAACTACTTCAAATTAGCTCAACCGTAAACATCTACACATATTAACGCGGTCACAAAGTGAATCCGTTAAACGGGGAACATTTTACTCTTCGTACTGTACATTTAGCTGATAATACCTGTTAACCTTTACCAAAGTAAATGTAAATGACCGTAACCAAAGTGCTTTTCTTGCCCAGCGCTAACCAGACTCAACTCAGGACTCAAACCCGATCTCTGCACTTTTCCCGCCCACCTTCCACGAGACGCCGCTGCAGCAGCTAAAAATAGCGCTTCGTCCTCTCAAAAATATGCAACTTCTGAAGGCCACCAGGGCCCGACTTGACAGCTAATAACACATCTGACTCGACTCCTAATAATATGGAGTGTGGAAAGGAAAACAAGTGCTGGCACCTCAGAATTATTTACATTTATTTTACATTTCCAGGCCGTGCATCAGCGATTCCATCAAAGTTGACCGAAAGTAAACTCTCATCAGAACAGGAAGTCCCGTGCTCGACTACATCGGTCACAACGGGCTTCAATCGGAGGGGACGGATGCATGAATATGCGCAGGACTGAGGTTGTAACGTGAGCGCACCATAAGTGCCTCAGAACTAGAGGCTGCAAACGACCGTTTATAAGGCAGCACTTTGGGAAATCATGTTACGCTGACAGAAGCCTTTCTGGGGCCAGCGGAGAGCAGAGCTCACTGTTCATCACACACACATGCATCCTCTGTATTATTATAATGTTGATGCTTCATCAAACACAACCACACCCTAAGTAGAGCAAAAAGAGGACAGTGCTAAAGAGCACATGGAAACCAAATCTCCGTCGTCTGAAAAGACCACTTTTCATGCGAGTGAAATCTAAACAAAACGGTTAGAGGAAGCGCGGCGTCTCTTTTAGGAAATACATCGACAGCAGCAGGAAGTTATTAGGAAATGACAGACCCATACAATAAAGAGGTGCGGTAGCTGTGTAGAGACTTAAAAAAAGAGAGTTACAGATCAAAACCTCACACGTGATATTGAATTGTCAGTTTCAGAAATGTTCTCAGAAATTGTCGGACGCTGCGCCGTCAATTCCAGCGGCAGTAAAGTTTGGTGGAAGAGGGTTTCTGGAGATGTTGACCTAACTGAGTCATACATCAAACCAATGGTTCCCAGTCTGGGAGTCGGGATCCCACATAAGTTATCGCGAGATCAATCTGAGGGGTCTGGAAATAATTAACAGAAGTGGAAAATACATAATTCTGCAGCACAGATATACAT
The DNA here is from genome assembly GCA_038501785.1 of Myoxocephalus aenaeus. Taxonomy (NCBI): domain Eukaryota; kingdom Metazoa; phylum Chordata; class Actinopteri; order Perciformes; family Cottidae; genus Myoxocephalus; species Myoxocephalus aenaeus. The sequence goes on from JBAMJR010000013.1 coordinate 428,644, forward strand.
ATTTCTTTTTTTTTTTTTCACTGTACATTAGTGGTTAATGGTACATATTGAAAGAGTCCTGACAACCAGCAGACGTATGCAACTGCTGAGGAGTTGCATGTAAACATTTGTTTTAAGGGGTCACGGGTCAAAAAGGCCATCGTCTTCAACAATGACAAGACCATCATCATCATCATCATCAGAGTGGAAAGCTTTTTGAAGTCTCATGTAGTGTATGAGGGGTTTGCATTTTATTTATCATATAATGCACGTCACAGGCTCGGAGTGAAACACCTGTTGGAGGATCCTTTTTTTGGGGGGTTAAATCCTATAACGACTCGAAAAAGTGACTGAAATAAACTCACGAGAACGGCAGCCAATGGAAAAAACTCCGGCTCCCCGTAAAAAGATAATAATTGGGTTCCTGTTATTGGTTTTGCTTAACTGAATTGGGCGCGCCATAGTGGGCTGCCTACACACCATAGGAATGGGACGACTTGACGGCTGCCAAGTCGTCCCCCGGGATCGCTGTGTCTCAGCAGTTTTTAATTAAAACGCTCCATTTGTGCCACCTGTCCCAGCTGCCCGGGAGAGGAAATACGACGGGATAAATTACTGTTTCCACATCTCCCGTTTCACAACATTTCATTAGGACTGATGTGCCACTTTTAAAAACAACATCTGAGGGATTGTTTACTGCCCTCGACTTAAACACCTCGATGAAATGCTAATTTAAAGAGAGAGAAAAAAAAGGCAGAAGATGCAAACAGTTCTATTTATAGCTGAAGTATTGAATTAACTGAGAGGAACTGACAGGTGGATAATTTACACTTGTTAAAATACACAATGTTCCTCCAAACCTGCATTTTTCTCATCCACGTGATGCACTGGAACCTCGATTCCTCCATCACGGTGATGTCATATGTCGGGTCACACATGGACGGCACCCACAGACAGGAAGTGCTGTCATCGGCTCCAGTACACACTGTACGTCACACTCATCTGCCAACACACAGTGAGACTTGGAAAACGTAGTTATTTATGGAAACATTTCCACAACCAGCGATCAGAAGTCACCATTCGATTCGCTGATTAAAAAAGGCCCAATGATGGAAGATGTAAACAACAAACCTTCCATCGCTTCTCAAAAGCACGAGTCTGATGTAATGAATAAGTAAGACCCTCATTTCCAATGGACAGAGCCATAGTGGAGGACCATGCTGAACGTTGACCCCAAACACAGTGACCTCCACGCTTTGACTGAAGGCCAAAGACGACAGCGCTAATGTCGCTGTAGAGAACAATGGCGGAAAAGTTGATGTGTCTCTGAATGTCTCTGAGTTTCCGAGTTATGAAACGTGAACATTTATTACAAAGGATGTTAGGAGGTATTGTGATTCATTGACATCCTTTCTGTCGTTCATTGCGAACAGAATGTACAACCCTGGATGTCATTCATCTCCCTCCCACAAAGAGGACGTTTCGCAATAGAATATTAAGAGAAAGCTGCATTTTATGGCAACAGGCATAACTAGCATTAGGCCTTAAATGTGTAAACATTCCTTTAAGCATACCCACATGTGACCAGGACAGGTCACAATGTTAAAGCATATCATTAAATTGCACATAACTGACAATAATAATTTAGCATTTTAAGCTCCAAGATGGATTCTGTCCACTGTGTTCGCGTCTCAGAATATTATGAAACAATCCACAGCTTGTTTGCCTTGTAATGGTTGCTGTTTGTCAATGTCTAATATCTAGAATGAATGAAGAGCTCCTTCATCAACCTCTTGAATGAAAGCGTCATGGCGGCAGCAGGAGCTGCTGGACCTCCTTCTATCCTCCTGTGGACGTGACGTAAAACACACCCGGCTTCCCTTTGGCTCGTCCGAGTCATTTGCTCTGACTGAGCACATCACTACACCCAGTAAATCATATTCATTCACACAACCAGCAGATATATACATGTACACATAGACATGCATACGACAGAAAGCAGAACCCGTCTGCTGCGACCTTTTCAGCTCCGTGGAGACGAGGCGACGCACTGAAGGACTCTGGTCTTGAAATATTGATGTTAGAAGAATAGAAGACAGAAGAATAACGAGCCAAAACCCCCCAAAAAAAGAGAAGAGATTCGTGTCTCGTCAGGATGAACAGATGACTTCAAGCTAGCGAAACAAAAGAAACAGCTGTAACCCATTTGAGTTGCTCATTCATAAAATAGAAGCGTAGATGTGATTTTCTCTCGCATGCTATTCTTGAACATTCACTAATTCTGCAGTTCATCTTGAAATGTTTCCTGGTGTCAAATCTGACTTCCCTTCAGGTACACACACACACACACACACACACACACACACACACACACACACACACACACACACACACACACACACACCTTTTTCAATAAAATATGTCAATAGATTCGCAGGCAGAGAACCAACTGGGATTCTTTTGACCATGAGCAGCGCCTGGCAGGCTGCCTGAGATAACTTACTGTATAGTACCATATTTTATTGTTTCCTTTTAGCAAAATGCTCTGATTGAATTTGAGTTCCCTCTGACAAAAAGAAAGGAAGAAGTGTATATATATATATATATACACTCACCTAAAGGATTATTAGGAACACCATACTGTGTTTGACCCCCTTTCGCCTTCAGAACTGCCTTAATTCTACGTGGCATTGATTCAACAAGCTGCTGAAAGCATTCTTTAGAAATGTTGGCCCATATTGATAGGATAGCATCTTGCAGTTGATGGAGATTTGTGGGATGCACATCCAGGGCACGAAGCTCCCGTTCCACCACATCCCAAAGATGCTCTATTGGGTTGAGATCTGGTGACTGTGGGGGCCATTTTAGTAAGTGAACTCATTGTCATGTTCAAGAAACCAATTTGAAATGACTCGATCTTTGTGACATGGTGCATTATCCTGCTGGAAGTAGCCATCAGAGGATGGGTACATGGTGGCCATAAAGGGATGGACATGGTCAGAAACAATGCTCAGGTAGGCCGTGGCATTTAAACGATGCCCAATTGGCACTAAGGGGCCTAAAGTGTGCCAAGAAAACATCCCCCACACCATTACACCACCACCACCAGCCTGCACAGTGGTAACAAGGCATGATGGATCCATGTTCTCATTCTGTTTACGCCAAATTCTGAATGTCTCAACAGAAATCGAGACTCATCAGACCAGGCAACATTTTTCCAGTTTTCAACTGTCCAATTTTGGTGAGCTCTTGCAAATTGTAGCCTCTTTTTCCTATTTGTAGTGGAGATGAGTGGTACCCGGTGGGGTCTTCTGCTGTTGTAGCCCATCCGCCTCAAGGTTGTGCGTGTTGTGGCTTCACAAATGCTTTGCTGCATACCTCGGTTGTAACGAGTGGTTATTTCAGTCAAAGTTGCTCTTCTATCAGCTTGAATCAGTCGGCCCATTCTCCTCTGACCTCTAGCATCAACAAGGCATTTTCGCCCACAGCAGTGCCGCATACTGAATGTTTTTCCCTTTTCACACCATTCTTTGTAAACCCTAGAAATGGTTGTGCGTGAAAATCCCAGTAACTGAGCAGATTGTGAAATACTCAGACCGGCCCGTCTGGCACCAACAACCATGCCACGCTCAAAATTGCTTAAATCACCTTTCTTTCCCATTCTGACATTCAGTTTGGAGTTCAGGAGATTGTCTTGACCAGGACCACACCCCTAAATGCATTAAAGCAACTGCCATGTGATTGCTTGATTAGATAATTGCATTAATGAGAAATTGAACAGGTGTTCCTAATAATCCTTTAGGTGAGTGTATATATATATATATATATATATATATTTTTTTTTTTTTATAGAGTGTTTGGTGCCTTTATCCACGCTGCAAAAGCTCAGAAAAATCAAGTAATAGTCGCTTTGTGTTATTTTTTTAAACTCTGCTGAGTAAAGGCCTTTAGAAATTATATTAAATTCAATTTAGTTTATATAGCCCAAAATCACAAATTTGCCTCAGAGGGCTTTACAATCTGTACACATGCGGCATCCTCTGATGGGGAGGAAAAAGGGAAGAACCCTTCAGGAGAGCAACAGAGGAGGATCCCTCTATCAGGATGGACAGAAGCAATACATGTCATCATACACAACAGAGTTACAGCACATGCAATGAATACAATGACATTATTCATATATATAGATATAGTAAAATAATAATGACCATCCTTATTTTATGAACTCATCCTCCTTCATTTGTAGATGAATGTAGATGATTCTCTCTACCATCTCCTGAGGGAAACATCCGTCTCTTTAGCTGCTAAAAGCTCCACTTTGTTCACCTCCAACCAGTTGTCTCTATAGTGGGTTTTTAGAGCTAACAGCTGCTTGCTGCGGGCGAAAATAAGAGAGCGAGAGGTGAACCAAAACAGTAGAGTTGAGGGTCAGACAGTTAAACAAGGAGCTGATAACAAGTCTTGGAAGAGGAGGAATGAGCGGAGGAGTCTTCACTGCCCAATGTCCCTTTAAGTAAACTTCTGCAAGCATGTGTCAGTATCAGTGTGAATACTCATTTATGATGTATTAATAAAGTAAGCGTTAAATTTGGCAGATGGTCTATTTTCCAGTAGAAGTTATTCACCGTGCAGTTTTAGAATGAATGGAAGCTAAATGGCCTTTTCTGAAAGGAGGAAGGTCAGTGTTGATATCTGCAGCCTAAAAAAAAAAGACGGACGACTTGAATAAGTGGAAGAAAACTACAAAAGCACAGATATTATTAGAGAGTCACATCTGCTGAGGCATTACAGTCAAGAGGGACCCTACATCTAAATCCTTGACCTTTCCTCTCACCAGATGGATCGTGTCCAGCATGTGTCAGAGGCGTTCTGCTTCTCTTCAGGCCTTGCAGGCCCAGATCTGTGCCAGTGAGCTGCCTCTTCTGGTGCCTCCTCAAGCACAGCACACTCCGGACTGGGATCGCAATTAACGTGACGCAACCGGGCTCTCTAAACAAAACACCCTGTGCTGCTTCGGGAGCAACATTCAGTTTATATTTCCAAGAATAGACGCGGTGGGCTGTCATGTAATCAAAAATAATCGGGTGACGGTTGAGCGGAGCGCAGATGCCTGCAGTTACGTAAAAAAACGACAGGGAACCGGAGGGGTTCGGATGAAAGGTTGAAGGAAGGAAAATACAGAAGTTCATCCCAGATATGTCCGTTTTCCGCTCCGCAGAGGGCTATCAATAGCCCTCGCTTTGGGAACCTCTGATTCCATCATGGGCTTGTTATGATGTTTTGTCTCTATGACAATTTCCCCTCAAAGAGAACGCCACAGAAAGCTAATTTCCAAAAATATACAGGCGTCGAACCAGAAGGACTGACGGGGCAGCTGAGGTCCCCTGGTTCAAACCTCATTTCCTGGGGATTGTCCCTCGTCTCGGTCCCAGGGTCTTCCATCTGGACAAAAGCCAGGGTTTAAAAAATACAGACGTCAGGAGTCAAAATAGCCCAAAACTATTTTGAAGAGTCACCAAAAAGCTTGATTATTATAAATATTTGGATTATAATTTATTGATCTAACTTTCTTCTCACTACATGATGATGTAAACACATTTTCGGCGACTTCTCTCCAGTGTCACGCTTGCAATTAAAGTAAAAGTCCAAATTAAACTATCATAAAGTCGTCTTTTTTTGGCCATTTGGGGCTGTTGACTCGACATCGACATCTCAATCTCGCTTATCTACACATGCAGCAACCAGCGCTAACGTTAGCATTCATTTCACGTCATCTTTATGAAAACGTAAGCCCAAACCACGATCTTTGCCCCAAAGTATGTTGGTTGCCTGAACCTGATGAGATATCTGGCAGAAAGCCACTATGAACATGAACGACCTGTTTCACAGTAATAAACCCATTATTTATGTAGGAAACATGGCCTTGTGCATACAGTGATGATGATGATGGTGATGATGGCGATGGCTGCATTGTCATGTCTTTGCACCAAGCGTTGAAGGGTGAGAGGGGGAGTCGGTCGGTGGGGCGTTACGCAATGCGAGACGTGACGGGGGTGAGATGCTGAGTCTGTTGTGGCAACCCAGAGATGAAACAGTGGCAGCCTCATCAGCAGCTCCGCAGCATGAGACTCGACTGTTAGCGTTCCCATCCGACGTCGGTGCCGAGTTCACCGCTTGGTCAGGTCAGGCGCGAGCGTCAGCCTCATGTACATGTGTACAAAATGTGGCTTCACACTGCAGTTCATTTAACTCATAATACATCATAAACTGGACACTTTTCCCTTTAAAAGGTGATAAAGGATGATAAAGCTATTTGTTTTAGTTGTGTTTTTTTTGTGTGTGTGTTTGGGATGGAGCAAACAGAAGGTGTTTTACTGCCGTTCGCTCGTCTCTTCATTAGAATGCAGCACCAGGCTGCAGCTGCACGCAGCGCGGAGAGAGAGGAATGATGAAACCAGCGCTAAAAATAGCTGCTCCCAGGATCCCCCCTCATACGGCACTGTAAACACTCAGAAAGCCAGCGACAGGCAGCACCAGGCAAGGTCTGCCTGCCTCTGTGTGTGTGTGTGTGTGTGTGTGTGTGTGTGTGTGTGTGTGTGTGTGTGTGTCCTCCTCTCCTCCGTCATAAACCAGTGTTTGGTTTGGCATGCATGCATCATCGAGCTGCTGTACAATTAAAGCCATCTGTGGGGGGTTGTTTTTTTTCCTCGCAAAAACAAGTGAGGGGCACTGCAGCAGACACAAAGCCATCACCTTGATGAGTCGGCTCCACATCGCAGTCAGGTATACAATCTGCATTATGCAAGCGAGACAACAGGACACTCACCTTTATCACAAGGTCAGTTATTACACGACAGGGTGCCCCACTTTTCTTTTTTTTTACACACTAAAAGCAAACACACACACACACAGCCAGGTCCTGCTAATCCCAGAGTCAACTATAGGCTGCATCATGAAATTGTGAACCCTCTCTTAGGTCATCCAATATAAAGCTCCCTAGTGGTGCAACATGGGATCTATTGTGCGGTTGCGTTACACAAATAAAACATTGAAAAACCACCTTGACTGTCCTGACAGGACTCCAGGATGGTTGGGGCGTCTCCATTTCGATGCAAATTGAATCAGGATGACGACGTCAGCGATGCAAAAAACCTCAAAGCCCCACACAGGAACGACATCAACGACATCGAGGCTGCTCGTGACGGAGGAGGACAACATGTGCGCCACAGCCGGGAGACCACAGAGGAACCCCCGGAGACATGAAGTGTACGTCTGAGCCAGATGAACCTTTAACAGCCGGAAACCCCAAAAAATACACTGCAAAGCAGCTTATTTCAACCCAACGACCAATGCTAGTTTGTTAGCGCTTCGATAAGGATAAGGAGTATTGGTGCCACTGATCAATGAGAGCGGTACACCCGAGGAATGGAAACACAACAGCCTTTACCCGAAAACCAAATAATCATATGACTCCAGAATCATTGTATTTAAGTCAAATCCACTGCAGAGCTCACAAAATTTAGTTTTTAATGCATATGAATCCGTGCCATGGTTCACATGTAAGATCTCATACATGGATGAACACATAGACGACGATGGACTCCGCCATTGATTCTGCAGGCTGCAGGACACATTATGCACCAAAGCATGAACGCAAACAAGTAACAGGTAGATCTTTTGTGTGTCATACTAAACGATGATCTGATCACAAACGACATGCGAAACCACCTTAAACTCTACAAGCTAATGTAGTTAGTCAACGATGTGCTAACGGCGGAAGCGCGCCGGCAAAGCGTGGCTCGTCGCAGCAATTGCGTCTTTCTGCAGCCGGGAAGCTTCTTCGTGTCTTTCAGACGGGAAGAAATTATTTGGGACAAAAAGGTCAACGTGTCACGGGAGTCGCAGGACGACTGGTCGGTTAAAGCGTCCCCAGCTTTCTAGTCGGCCGCTGCTTCCCGTAGACTTTAGACGTTGCTGCTGGAGGCGGTAAGCTAGTTAGCGTGCTAACACGCTAACGTTGGCCGCTTACAGTAGAGCTCATAAACACACTGTTAAATCCCTTCCTTACACATTTGCTCTTGTGATTTGGGGTGTTTTGAGAACCTAATCTCTACTCACACACACTTTATCACGTGGAGAAGTTTGACGGGCGGCAAACGGACCTGTTGTTGATTTCCACCAAACACAGTATCCTTTGCACTGGTTTAGTATATAAAAAAAACAACTCTAATGACGCTAATAATCTGCCACACATCAGTGGGGCTGGATTGGAGGCTTATTGCAGTTATTGATATGCAGGAGCAGATGGCAAGATCACCAACACATGTAAATACTTTGCACACTCATGGTGCAGCCACACAGGTGATTTCACTCAACTTGGCTTCTTCTCAGGGCTGTGTGGGCGACTACAAACTGTTTGACTGACATCTCTCCGGTCTGCAAGAACATATGTGGCCATGTGGAAGGGTAACTATTAGGTTTTTTTTGTTTTGTTTTACCTGTCAACTGCCAAAGCAACCGGAAGAAATGTTTGGGTCTACCTTGAAGTAGTCTCTAAACTAGACTCGTCCAGAGTTAAACGCTAAACGGGCAATAAAAAGCTAATTTATGGAGCAGTCCGGTCATTGAAGATAAACACAAAGTCAGCTGCTGTCCAAAGACATGTTCAGCATCCCTCCCAGTCCCGTGGTCCGATCTACGCTTGTGTCACCTAAAAGGATTGCTGTCTCCTGCCTCTCTTCTGTGCAGGGCTGCATGTCTGTGCAGTAATACCGCCTTCATGTTCTCAGATCAGAGATCATAGGGAAACTGAGGGAGATGGGTTTCCATGGCAATACTGTTTCTTTTCTTTTTTTTCTCTCTCTCTCTTCTCCCCAGCTTTGACGTCACAGCGGGCTCCCTGGTAAACCTTCTGCACAAAGGTGTGTGTGCACAGACGAGCGTTGAATGAATACTGAAATGGGTGACTGCACAGATCCATATTCACCGTGAATGTGGTGAAAGTGGTGTGAATCATGTATCGACTGCTGAGGCTGAACCTCCTGTTTCTACCGTGTGTGTGTGTGTGTGTGTGTGTGTCTTCCATTCATCTTAATGCCCCGTGTTCTTTTATACGCAACTGCTTCAACAGAATAATCACCTTTGAGTCGCTTATCTTGCAAAACAGAACAGAAAAATACATATTTTTACATCCATTTGAAACGTGTTTTTTTTACAAAATGATGAGATGGAAAATCAGACCAGGGAGGAAACACACTGACAGATGCTTTTGGTCCTTCAGTGGTGCACTTCAATCAGCCTGCAGAGGTTATTTGGTTGTGTAAACTAAGCCGTACCCCAGTTTGAGACTCCGTGTGCAATGCTGCCCCCTGGTGGCGACCGGTGAAACTCGTCGGTCGATGAGAGAAAACATCAAACACACGGCGGAAAATGAACCGTATACTCAACAAGCCTTGTTATTATAAAGTAGTTATTGTGACATTGAGGTTATCAAGTTATTAAAATTAACTTCATTGGTTTGTTCATCTTCCATCTGGTTGTTTGGAGTAGCTTTACCTTCATTTTGATACCAGGATATTATTAAAAAGCATTATTGTTACTATAATAAAGGTAACTATCTAACATTATATACAATAATAATTGTAATACTTGCTGAGCTGTAAGGACACATATTTCTTCGTTGTTATTCACAGTGGTCTATATATTTCATATTATTGCAGTGTTATTATATGATATGTTGTGCATGCACACAAAATACTTTGATACATCTTACACCTATATTTATAATATGTTAAGCATCGCACTCTAACTAACGAATCCCTTTACAACTTCAATAAGGATTTCAGACGAACTACAGGATGATTGTTTCATTGTTTTATCATTTATGCACATATATTCACACACATATTTGCACAATATTATGCAAATATGTGAGTTTTGATGTCTGTTTCTTGTCATTGTGCTTCTGTTTTCATGCGGTAACATCGCACTGTGCCAATGCCAGACACCCTTCTATTGATAACTAGCAATGACAATATACAAAGTATAGATAATATGGAGGGGAAATAGATGCACAGAAGGAAACAACTCGTCATAACATCTATTTTTTGTCTCCACTGTGCAGGGACTGTGCGTTCCCTGCACAGTCCTCAGGTCCAAATAAACATCCCAGCAGGTCCATATGTGTGAGTGTGTGTGTGAGTGTGTGTGTGAGTGTGTGTGAGTTTGAGTGTCAGGTGTGTGAAGGAGGCTGTCAGAGTACTTTGCCAAATGAGGCTGTGGTGGGCAGGGAGCCACATCACAGGAACACGGCCTCTCTGCAGGGGGTCTCCTCGGAGGACAAGAGGGTGACAAGAGGCCGAAAGCAGATTCATCTCAGTCGTCATCTCTCTCCGGATGTCTCAGCAGCTTCAGTTGCTTTTCTCTCTCTGCTATTTTTAGATTTCGTTTAATGCATTTGACCCTCGGTCTTGTCTGCGAGCCCCCGTCTCTCCTCCCAAATCTCTCTCTCTCTCTCTCTTGCTGCATTAGAGGAAGTCAGCCTCCCTTCTCCCATCTCCCCCTTCTCGCCATACAAGGTAACTCTTGCAGCCAGAAACAGCATTCTTTTCCCGGGATTAACATAGTTCCTTTTCAGCTGCTGAGACGGAGTTATAAATAACTGAGCTGGAGGAAGCGTGGGGCTCAGGCGGGGGGACGTTTGAGGACTCATCTCAACATCTGAGAGATGATACTCTCTGTATTGGAAGACTGCTGCACATATGAGCAGCCATAATCAATACATCTGGCTTTTCTTCAGCGCACAAACGAGACAACAGGAGATCACATAGGATCAATAATTAGACTGCAAAACATCAATCTTGATCTTAAGATAATAGGAAAAAGCATATTTATGCATATATAGATAGATAGATATCTTCTAATTGAAAGTCAGTATTCAACACGTCAATATTCCAATAAGTTCATCCTCTCATCCGGCAGCAACGCTGGGACTAAATGACTTATTGATCCCACAGCTTCATCAGTATTGACGTTCTCTCCTCCTTATGTCGACGTATTTTTTCTTTAATCCACTCAAAGAGGGAAACTGGAGAGTGTGTTGCTTATTGTTGCTTCTCTTGGATGTTTCAGCTGCAGACGGACGTATGAGTAGAGTTTGATACTCGAAGTATGGAACGTTTCTCTGAGCTCACCTTAAAGTTTGGAAGTCAGTTGTGGTCCAACGTTCAGAAGCATGAAGTGGAAACCTGAAGCCGCTAGTGCACAAACACTGAGAATGGGCTTTTTTTTTTGTGAAGTAAGAGGCATAGTGTTCAGTAGATAAACATTTGAAATCAACAATACTGGAGACAATGTAATTCAAAATCTAGTTAATTTGACTTTATTTGAGGCAAACCTCCATCACAGACACATTCAAAGAGTATTCTTGTAGATTATACCAAACATATCTGGAGGGGATCTTTCATTTTTCTCATCTTGTTGGACAGTGTTGTCCAAAAACAGCGCTCTCTAAAAGCCAAATGAGTATACACACTGACATCTTTGAGTTTACTTAATTGAGTCACTGTTTCCAGGGTGATCACACGACATGGACTAAAGTATGTGGACAACACTGCAGCCCCATGTGACTGATGCACCTCTAAATGAGCACCAATACCAGTCTCCACTCCTCTTGGAAAACCTCCCATCTCATGATGGAACTTGTCTGCAGGGATTTGCCTGCAGGGGTCCACAAGAAGCATCCAGCACTGATGTAGTGGGACCAGGTCTGGCTCCCAGTCGGTGGGACCAGTCCACCACGGCTCTCTGTGCCAGTCAAGCTCTTCCACAACCAAACTATGTCTTTAACGGACTTGGCTTCGTGCAGCGTTGTGAGCTCACTGTTGTCTAAAAATGTAACTGCATGCTGGGAACTGAAACTAAACGACCCGAGTCCAAATCAAATAGCCGCAGACCCAAAAGTACACAAAACGATGTGGTCTGCAGCTCCAAACATCATCCACAAGAGGGTGCCCCATGGCTCACTGTGATGTGTGTGTCCCTCTGGATCCTCCTCACTTTTTTTTTCCTCCCCTATCCCCGCCACCCAAAGCATCATGGGTTGCGGTAAACAAAGAGGCTTTAGGGGTGAATAACTGCAGCTGGGTGGAACGTTCTGGCTGGACTCCCCTTTGTGCCGTTGGGGGTCACGGCGTTGTTCCAGTGAGCCGAGCGTCAGCGTCAGCACTAACAGCAGCTGGCGAGCTCCAGGCTCTTACTGGCAAATCCCACTGAGTCATCAGCAAGCTGCAGCTCTTTGTCCGCAGGTTTAGCTGCGCTCGCTGACCTCCATCAGCTGAGAGTCACAGGACCGTCTGCACTGATGCTCGGCCGTCCCAGAGGCACGAAGACCTGCACGCTCCTCAACAACCATCACTCAAAAGCACATGCTTTTATGTTTTGTTTTTGCAGACATATGAAGGACTTCTGATCTTAATCACCATTTTGCGTGTGCAAAGTAATAAACCTCGATCATGCAGGAATCACAGAAACTCACACCGCAGGCTCCCTCACTCATATATTTACTTATTTTGTTAGAATGCTAGTTGGTTAGGGATCATTTTACATTACACGGATTAATAAATGCATAGTTGTGGGAGTGCAAAAGTATGTTTATATTTCCAATTATTCTATTTGTATGCTTTGTCGTTTGTGTCGTGGTATATTTGTTACTTAAAAAAACAAGAATGATCGGTATCAATTGATAACAATCACTTCAATGGTATTATGAGTATTATCTTCAGAAAAAAAGGTCTGATGTTCTCATAACAACATGCGGTATCGATCTCTGTATCATCCACATCACTACTTAAAATATTTGCGGTTGCATTTAATGCTTTGAAGACAAATATGGAATCAGTAAAAACTGTAACAAAAGAAGATTCAGAAATGTTTTTTATCAATCAAGCCGTCTGCCACAATCGGCTTTCTTATAAGCTGTATTATATTTATAAATTATTATTAATAGAACCAACCAACCAATTCACAAGCTTACAGTTCAGATCTTCTGTTGTGCGCCAAAACAATAAATAATTTGTAACTGAGGTAACAGATTATTTGGTGCAGAAACAACAACATCTTCAATAATTTCCTTAAAATAATTCGTTACAACTTTTATTGTGGACATCTTGGTGTTACCTGTATTCATATGTATGTATGACGATGATGTTTTATAGGCTAAACGAATAATTTGTCAATATAGCAATAATAATAATAATAAAAGATAGTCATTGGTTGCAGCTCTATAAACAAGTAATCTCTCTTTTGCTCTCGACACCCCACTTAAACACATTTAACATAAACTGAACATCATCATCTGGATACAAATATGTTTTATTATGTTATATTTACACATGTAAGACTGCTTTATTTTAGATTAGTTGTACCTAATACATTGGCAACTGGATTTGAAATTCTCCTCATTGATAATGAATTGTTTTATCATCCATTTGTCTTCATATTAGATTTATATGTATAAGAGAATAAACATACAAACAAACATAAGGGTCAAATGCATTTATTGCAGTGCATTACATCACATGACAAGAGACTTCAACTGGTTTAATTTCACAGCTCCACGATTATTCTGATGGAGCCCACGGTGGGTTTCACAGCTCCCCACTCTGAGTGGTGCCGGTACTCCCCTTTCTCCAGCAGGTACTGGCGACCACAGAAGTTGGGATGTTCAAAGAAGACCCAGGAGCCCTCCAGGACCTTGCAGGACTGGACTTCCTGTCTGATCCATTTCTCCTGGATGGACTTTGCGTCTTCTGTCAACTCCCAAGATTGACCGCCAAAGTTGGGCCTGTCGAACAGCCTCAGCTTGTACAGCCCTTTGGCCTGAAACCCAAAACAGTCCAAGAGATGATTCACGAGGCAGAAAGCGTGTTTACATATTTGTTTTTTTGTTTTTTTGACTTACGTGTCTGATGATCCTGCAGGATCTGACGCAGTCATTGAAGCCCATCCAGCGGCGGTGGTCATTGTACTCCCCTGGGCCAATGACATACTGGTAGCCGGTGTAGTTGTCGCGCTCGTACAGAACCCACCAGCCACCCTCCACCTTGACCGAGTTGCAGCGGCGGACGAAGCTCTGCAGGTCTGCTGAGTCCCCTTTGCAGTCGTAGGACTTTCCCCGGAAGTCCCGGTCCTCGTAAAACACAATCTGGAAAGAATAGTCAGGATTATAGAATGCATTTGGGTTTAAAAGTTTTCATTGACTATGTTTCTTGCACAAAATTCCCCCCAAAAAGATTAGCTTCTGCAACTGAAAGCACACATTTCCAACGCTGTCCTCACCTTCTCCATCTGTGGCTCTTAAAATACCAGATGCTGTAGCAAACGCAGTACTCTTCTTTATACACGGCAGAGACAATACTACCAAATGCATGGTTAGCAGGGCATGTACCAGTTATTACGATCCAAATATTCATCTAGAGTCCGCCCATTGTTCTTACTCACTGAGTTGCCTTTCCACACACAATGGTGGTTTTGCGGTGCCAAGTATCTACACGCCCGTCCCTGATCAGTCCAAACTGATCTGGACCGCTGCAACACATTGTCTTGTTTGTGCAAGTTTATATAAAGCTTTAATGTAAGCCATACACTTTGAGGTGCTATATACAAATAAAGTGTTTCATCATTATCGTTTATTTATTTTTTATGTCATTATCTGGTCAAAATATGCAACATTATTACACAGAAGTTATACAATTATGAGGAAAAATACACAGTTCATGAACATAATGATATTAAACTGCAGTGATGAAACCTGCAGACAGGTTGTATTACATGTATTGAACATTTTAAAAAGTCAAATGTTTTCTAGAAGAATTAAACAAAAGAACCCAAAACAATACCGTCGACATGTGTTTGTGTAGTGCAGCGTGTGCTTGTGTCAGAACTTGTATTTTGAACGATTTTATTTAAAAATGCATTTTTGCATGACTGCTTTAGCGCTGTAGGCAGTTTGGGGCCGTATACAGATATGATATATATATATATATATATATATATATATATATATATATATATATATATATTTATATATATATAGAATATTCAGATATGATAGTTCTATTTTGACAGGATGATTGATTAAGCGTACACAAATGTACATATGAAACTCGATCTATTTCTGCTATTCTCATCATCTACTTCAGTACACAATCATTTACATAAACACAATAAATACTATCTCGGGTAAAAACTAAAAAAGTGAAGTGCCGGGACAAATTCAGAAAGTGATTTATCATAAAATATTTGCACTGTAATAAAAGCAAACCACTTGTTTGGGCGACCAAAAATATGCCAAACATATTTGATCTTATTCATTAAGTATTAAGTTGACTAGTTAAAGATAATGTAATCACAAACAGTATTACCATCAATTGTGCTTAAAGGTTGTGATTATACCATATCAAATTACATATAATAAGCAAAACAATGATCAAATTATTGAGTATAGGTCATTTTTATTCCATTGTGTGTTAAATCTGCCTCAAGGTGTTTTAATAATACAGATACAAGACATACTACAAGTATATTTTTGCCCTGAATTATGACACCGTGACATACATTCAGAATCAGGATCTGTGCAGACATGTTTGTGGCTCAAAGGCATGTGAATGTTGATGTGAATTCTTTTTTTAACTATCGATATCTAATGTTAACCATCTTGTATATGAATCATTCATCTTGCACTCTCTCGCTAAGTTCCCTTATTGCATAATGGTATTATTATTTCATGTCCCTGCCGACGTAAAGTAGCATCTGACACCAAGCTGTCATGAGACGTTAGCTGTGCTGAACAACACACGTGGGAGGTGTCATGTAACCCAACAAGAAAGAACGCAGACGCCACCGTTATGGGCAATACATACTTTTATTAATTTGAGTGCAACATTTGGGGTTCTGGGGAGAAGCACAGATGTTCAGAGTTCTGGAATCTTCTGGACTGAATGTCTTGAGGAGTTCTTGAGCTAACTCAAGATGCCTGGAACGCCTGTGGCTTCAGTAGGATTCTGGAACTCTGGAAGTATTTGGAACATTCTGGAATTTAAGGATTCTAGAACTTTGGGCGTCTTTAGCCTTCACGTAACTCTTTTAGGGGGCGTGGCCTCTGCCGGTCTAGAACTCTGTGATCATGCGGAAGGATCCCACCGCGGGGGAGGTGGCGCCCCAGTCTGTGAAGTTGTGGTAGTCGCCGCGTTCCACGAAGTATTGTTGCCCGTGGTAGTTGGGCTGCTCGTAGAGGACCCACGCTCCGTCCACGACCACAGAGGAGTGGACCTCCTGGAACTTGAAGGACTCGTAAACCGACTCGCAATCCTCGCCGCTTTCTGCCGCCGGGCCTTCGAAATCCTTCTTTCCGTAGAACCTGATCTTCCAGGACTTTCCGTAGACCTTGAAAGAGTCAGTGAAGTAAAGTTGATGGAATCACGTTAGTGTTTAGCATCTGAACCGTTTGACCTAGTTTTCTTCAATAATTGAAGTGGACATAAAGCATCCTGCTGCCAAAATCATGAGCCTTTTATCTCTCCCTTTTTCCCTGTTGGCCTTTGACTGATTACTGCTTGGTTGGTGCACTCTGTGGTATTTGACTGCAGCTGGGTAACTCTCCTGCAAAAGAATTAACCCAGAAATGCTTCAAAATCAAGCTGCGTCCTTTATTTTACGTAAACTACGACCCATTTTGACCCGTTTGACAAAATCTACTGCTTGATGTAGTAAATGTATCGCTGCTTAACAAAACAAAAAAATCACAATATTATCACCTGAATAAGACAATCGCTACTAAATGATGGCTTTCAAAGCTGTAACCTGTTGGTATTCTACTGGTTATTGAGCTTACATTTTTGATAGAGCGACATGACTTGATGCTATCGTTGAATCCCATCCACTGTTGGGGATCAGGGTATTCCCCGGGGCTCAGGATGTACTGGTTGCCAGTGTAGTTGGGACGCTCGTACAGGACCCAGCAGCCACTCTCCACCTTAATGGAGTTGCAGCGGCCGAAGTAGGAGCGCAGGTCGGGACCGTCGGTGCAGCACTCATGGCACCGGCCTTCGAAGTTCTTATCCTCAAAGAATACAATCTGGATGGAAGGAAACGGACCAATCCTGGTAAACTATCATCCCGGCATTGTAGGAAATACAACAAGGCCACATTGTTGTGCCGCTGTTGTATTTCTAGACAAAAGACCGCTTACGTGCACGACATAGTTACTGCCTGACAGATCTTGAAATCCTTTAGAAAACAGAGTTTGCTCCTTACCTTCCCCATTGTTAATGCTACTGCTTGCCTGCCACCCAGCTGCAGCTGTGTTGTGGTTTATATCGAAATGCAGAATGTGCAGACGAGGGGAAACTGTTGTCATCTAAATTAGCTTGATTTGCATATCAGCAAAACGGTTTGGGGAAGTTTGATTTCCCTTTGTCCTCATGGGACGGCCTCGTATCGAAGAATTGACAAAATTGTAAAACTTATCAAGGCCGACAGTCATCTTTAATAATTGTGTGTATCGTTTCTACCGCGTTCATTGTTATTTGGTCTAATTATCAGCAGACTTTGTTTATGGGATGGGGCATTATTCGGTAGATTGTCGTCATTTTGCCTTCTTGCAGGATGAGATTATATCATCATGATGGCAATGCGGTCTTTGATTCTTACCTTTTTCATTCCATTATGTCATAATGTGACCAAGAAGTGGTCGATTGTGAGTTAGGCGTTAGCATGCATGCGGAATACTGGATTCTTGAAACAGATTGAACGCAATGAAGAAAATATAATATTTCATAAAACCCAACAACGTGTGTTCAATCCCGTTTGAAGCTGCAGCATCGTCTCCCTCAACGGTGTAACCAACAACATTAACGATGGGCGGAGTGCATATTATACATGACATCTGTGTTGGAAATGTCCAAACGTCTGCAGTGAGAAGGTTTTATTGAACTAAAGCTGGTGTTTCACTTTTTCTACTGGAAGACAACAGGATGCAGAGGAAGAGAAGAAGTCCTGATTTGAACCTGGACTGTTGTGGTTGATGTTTTCTGTTTTTAAAGAACCACAAAGATTCATTATGATCTGAAGACACATCTAAATAAGCCGATTGTAAGCAGTGTTTTGCTTAGTAACGCAAATTAAAACATAGAGTTTCATTTAGGAACAATGCTTGTTGGCTCTCCTGATCAGAATAGAACCATCGATCATGTTTATTAGTAGCGTCTGTGGTTTTCCACAAAGTCAAATTGTTTGTTGTGAAAAAAGACCCTTCATAACAATACCAATAGAGGTACAATACCATCAGACCACTCAGTCACACGTAATTTACTCATACCAACCTTGTTTAAGCTGTTCTTAATGTAGCAGTAATATATATAGCAATAAGCAGAATATATCCTGACTATACCCTGAATATACCCTTGTAGGCCGATAGAGAGAGATGTATTCAATGTGGTGTTCGTGTACTAGCATTAAAATGAACAAACACAGATAACACTGAGATTAAATAATTGCATTTCTGGGCATCCAGGTGTTTGGGAAGAGTTATTATTAAGGGACCAGAAATAAACAAAGGCTGTTTACTTCAATCAGGCTGGAGCTTCATTTGTCAGCTTTACCTACTCCGTACTATGGTTTGAGTGCATGTCAGGGCATTTTGCAAATAGTAAATGTATTAAAATAAACTCATAGCCATTTAAAACTCTATTCTCAAGACATCCACGGTGTGAACTTGTGCCACATTCAAACAAAGCGTGACAAATCCATTCAGACAGACTGTTCAAACTCTGTTTGTTTTTCTTTCTCGTGGCTCTAATCTTCTCCAGTCTGAGAAATGTGTAAACTGCCGCTCGGTTCTTCTCCCTCCTCTCCTGCCTTGTGTCTTCCACTCATTTCCCCACTCCCTTTGTGCTTGATGAGGATGGCACAAATGAAATTAACAGCGATCGCAGAGCTGCTTATTCATCAGCTTCCAGATGATTTGAATGACAAAACCCCTGTTACGGGGCGTATAAAGTATAAAAGCCGCCCGGTATAAAAGCCACAGGTTGTTGGACAGAATCCCACAAACACAGATCATCCAACATGGGCAAGGTTTGTCGGGAGTAGACCAGAAAACAAGCACTTTTTTGTTTGTTTAGGAGTAATGTAATGATAATAGAGATGGACGTCTAAGCTTACTGAAGTAATTCAAGCCTTTCCCAAATCGGTTTGTTCTGTTTTTCTTTTCTACAGATCACTTTCTACGAGGAGAAGAACTTCCAGGGTCGCTCCTATGAGTGCATGAGCGACTGCTCTGACATGACCTCCTACCTGAGCAGGTGTCACTCCTGCAGGGTGGAGAGCGGCTGCTTCATGGTCTACGACCGCCCCAACTACATGGGGAACCAGTACTTCATGAGGAGGGGCGAGTACTCCGACTGCCAGAGCATGATGGGCGTGAGCGACTCCATCCGATCCTGCCGTTTGATTCCTCAGGTGTGGAAGGATTTAAAAAATAAAATAAACCAGTAATCTTTAATGTCAAAGTAGGCAAATACATTTTATTTATTTTCCTGCTGTGCTGTTGGAATGTAACAGCGAGCAAAACCGCCATCTCTAAATCTTCGGAGCCCCACGCTGACCCCCGTCCTCCTTTTTGTGTTCGTCCACAGCACCGAGGACAGTTCAGGATGAAGATCTACGAGAGGGAGAACTTCGGTGGTCAGAGTCACGAGATGATGGACGACTGCGACAACATCCAGGACCGTTACCGCATGAACGACTGCCAGTCCTGCAACGTGATGGACGGCCACTGGCTGATGTACGAGCAGCCCCAGTACAGAGGCAAGCAGATGTACATGAGGCCCGGAGAGTACAGGAGCTTCAGGGACATGGGCATGAGCGGCATGAGGTTCATGAGCATGAGGCGCATCACTGATTCCTGCTAAAGCAGAGAAAAAGAAATGTGTTGAATAAAAACGAAAGAGGAATCAAGCGTCACCTTGTCATTGTGTTGTCTTGAATGAAATAGAAGATGGGCTTGTGTGTGTGTGTGTGTGTGTGTGTGTGTGTGTGTGTGTGTGTGTGTGTGTGTGTGTATGTGTGTGTGTGTGTGTGTGTGTGTGTGTGTGTGTGTGTGTGTTTGAGGGTTAAATCTGCATAACTGGCCTTTAAATTGAGCTGGTGCATCATATTCATCCGGCTTAGTCACACGTTCTATGACAGTATTACCACTTAAATGTACTCCAAATTACACAACCTATTAAATAGCATGCCAGATGCAGGAAAATACAGGAAAGATCATAAAAGATACATACTGTTCTATGAGGTTTTGCACAAAGCATATAGTTTAATTCATCATGTGATTGTTTCACGTAACAGAAATCTTCTTACTCGTGATCAGAAATCGTTTGTATTTTCAGACACTACAAAAGTCACGTCGGCTATCACCACTCCATGTTGTCACTTTCACGCCATGCAATTTAATGTCAATATTAAAAATAAATGTGTTTTTTTTTCCGTTCATTTAAATAACACACACACAGTGCACATGCAACTGCTGTCTATGCTGTTCCTAGACAACATAAAAAACACTCTTAAAGGGGACCTGCACCAATTTACAGTTCAGTGTATTAAACAATTCAGTGCACTGTCCTCAGTGGGCCTGAAAATAACCCCTCATTATTAGGGTTCAGGGGTGAGATCCTTTCTCATAATCCGCTTCTTTTGAGACCTCCACCTTTCAAAAAGGGCATTAACTACATTTCTGTACTGCACCTTTAAGACGGGTTTTCATAATCTGTGAATACACTTCGACACTCACTTCTTTCTCAATACATGTTGTTGTGTAATAGTATGTGGTACCTTTTTAATGATTTATTTAGTTTTTATGCTTCATATATTTAGTCCAATATTTGTTCATAATGCATATAGTATTCTAAAAAGTTCATGTCTGGACACCTTATAGAATAAACAATGTGTAATATTTTAACTCGTCCAAACAGAAGTCTTAAAAACAGTGGACCTCAGATTTAATTTAGTTACTTATACAATCGATGCATCAGCTCTTATGTAGATGTCACCCATAATATTTAATTTGATCAATCATATAGTCACTTAGTACAAATAAATAACACACACACATTCAGACTGCATCCCTTTATCATGTCCAATACTAGAAGTAAATATTTAAAAATCATAGTTCAAACAAACATAACATGCTGATTCCTTCAAAATATTAGTTTTATGACGTCGGATAAAACGCAGCATCTGACAGAGGGTTTAACGCTTGTGATTCAATATTTTATTGGTGTATTATTTTAAGTAAAAGGCCTGCATTGTCAATTTGACTTAAGCAAAAGTGTGTGTGTATGATAAGGACATTTAAAAGTAAAGGTATTACTTGTATTAGTATATCCTTTTCCAAACCAGAGTTACAAGGTGCTAATACAGAGCCATAAAACACAAGCGTTGAGTGTTAACAATCAAACATTATATCCCTGAATCACTATAACTGATGCGTTAACGTGTATGTAGCATTTTATTGTTAAGCTAATAAACTATTTTATACACCTTGGGTTGTTTAATTGTTAAAAATGTATCATACATGTATCATTTATGGTAAACAAAAATGAAAAAATACAACAATTCCCTCTGAAATGTAGTGGAGCAGAAGTCTCAAGTAGCAGAAAATGTAAATACTCAAGTTTGTACTTTACCACACTACCATCACCACCGACCCACCGACGCACAAAGAGTCCCAGCCGAGGTCACCCACCTGTACCCCGTACTTGGCACTGCACCAGGTGCATACAGTCTAGAATAGTAACCATTTACAGACCGATTTAACAAACATCATAGCCCCCTGTATGCTACGCTGCTGAGTAAGATGTTCAAAACAATGGCTCCACAGATCGTTTAGCTATCATGGCGGGTATAAAAAAGGCTCCGAGTTCGGCTGGGGTAAGTACCCGCGCCATCAGGGATCGGACCGACCACCAAAATGGGCAGAGTAAGAGATCGTCTTTAGGAGATACGGGGTGGATAAATAACTTCAACGTAACATTTGAGATCGTTTTCGAAATGTCCCGTTTGACTTTCAGATCATCTTCTACGAGGACAAGAACTTCCAGGGTCGCTCCTACGAGACCAGCAGCGACTGCGATGAGCTGACGTCTCATCTGAGCCGCTGCAACTCCTGCAGGGTGGAGAGCGGCTGCTTCATGGTCTACGAACGCCCGAACTACATGGGCCACCAGATGCTGGCCAGGAGGGGAGAGTACCCCGACAACCAGCGCCTGATGGGCATGACCACCAGCGACTGCATCCGCTCCAGCCGCATGATCCCCACGGTAGGAAGTGTTGGATGATGAGGTCGAAGATGGAAGTGCACGTTCCGAAGCATTCCGATTTGATCTAATTTAATTTCACAGCACAAAGGCCAGTTCAGGATGAGGATCTACGAGAGGGAGAACTTCAGGGGTCAAATGAACGAGATGATGGACGACTGCGACTCCATCCAGGACCGCTTCCGCATGTCCGACTGCCAGTCCGCCAACGTGATCGACGGCCACTGGCTGATGTACGAGCAGCCCCAGTACAGTGGCCGGATGCTCTACCTGAGGCCCGGAGAGTACAGGAGCATGAGGGACATGGGGACGGGTCCCATGGACATGAAAATCGGATCCATCCGGCGTATCGTGGACTCCTGTTAAAAGAACAGAACCGGCTTCAGACTTGAAATTGTAATTGACAAAACTTGAATAAATATCATTATTGAGTTAAGGGAGGACATTTGGGCACACAATTTGATAAAGAAATTGCATGAATCATCAACAACTGTTCCTGAACGTCAAAGGGGCAGTTTGGGCTGTTGTGAATGCTGCTGTTTTAATAACTGTATTCCGCAGCCAGGTCAAGACTGCTTCTTCTTCTACCTATGAAAATGTGTGATGTCATTCATGATGCACGTAACATTAAAAATGAATTTCAAAGGATGAAAGTGGACGCTGTGTGATTTTCTAGACGTTTCCCCAAATCACTGCAATAGATACATGACAAAATATAGCTTATTTAAAAAAAATAGAGAATAAAAAGATTTACGGCATCCCAGTGTTTTCCTAGCATTTCACTATTTAGTCTTAAAGTGTTGTAGCTAAACACTTGTCGTATAAATAATGCTATTTGCACACATTATTTAGATGTCATAGCAAGAAATATGCAGGTGTGCGTAATGATGTTAATAAAGATCTTAACGGTGGCTGCAAGGCTTAGGGGGCTCACTGAGACACGACAGGAAATACGTTTTTTGACTTAAAAGATGAACTTCTTCAAATTTGGGATTTTATTTTCATGCAGTGAGCAAAAAATGTTTGGACATTGTTTTTAGACAGACTTGCTCAAATATTAACTTGTGCTTTAAGATACATCATTAATGTTATTTATTCAACTTTTCCTGTTATGACCAGTCAACTTAGTCCATTGTCAGACCAACGCATTTCCACTATAAACACCTTAACTGGCGTTCCTCTTTGAATTGAGTGTCACCATCACCCCACAGGGAACTTTCAACACATGCAACAAATGTTTAATCTGTTGAAGAAATTAAAAACAATAATATGCGAAGAAACAGAGGTTGAATGAACCATACTGAGACATATTTACAATTTTTATATGAATGCATACTTTGAACAGTGAGTTAAAAAAATACTTTATTGACTGAATAAAAAAAGTCTTTGAATGCACCACTGAGCTTTTAATAATGGGTCGTTTATAAAAACTAATAATAGTTTACTGTCACACTGGGGAATTTCACTTTATTAAAAAGGGATGCAGATTCTTTTGAATAAAGTAAATTTCATAAAGAAATAATAAATAATAATAATTATCTATGAGGATCGGAATAAATAATAACAAAAAGCGGGTTATTTTGAGGGTTACTTAATTAATAAAATTTTTTGATATATATATATATATATTAGAATTATGCTTCTGCCTA
The DNA here is from genome assembly GCA_038501785.1 of Myoxocephalus aenaeus. NCBI lineage: Eukaryota > Metazoa > Chordata > Actinopteri > Perciformes > Cottidae > Myoxocephalus > Myoxocephalus aenaeus. Next base: position 452,642 of record JBAMJR010000013.1, read on the forward strand.
TACCTTTTCAGTCATATTGTATATTAGATTGTATACAGGCTTTACTCATTATATTCTATAAACATAGTAAAAAATGTAATGTAAAAAAAAACCCACTACTACAGAAAAAAAAGAAAAGAAATGAGGGCAAAGGTCATGTTAATGACGATGTTAATTTGTGTTATTGCGAGTTTACATATGATCTCTTTCTTATTTCATATACTTCTAATTATATACTGTATATATATTTGTACTTTCTCTATTCATCTGTACTTATTTCCATCTATATGCTGCTGCCACACTCACATTTTCCTCCCTGGGAATTCAATTTTTTTTTTTACTGATGTCTCTGTTCTTGTCTCACTTGCTGCTGTAACCCTGATAATTCCCCACTGTGGGACTAATAAAGGATTGTCTTATCTTATCTTATCTCATTGTCGTATTTCCTTTGCTGTTCCACAGCTGAACAGCCCACAGCAGAAGTGACACGGGTCAGAAACATCTCTCAATATTTCCTCACCCACCAGCGTCCATACTGGTTTGATGATGCCGAGTCACAACTACACTGACATCAAACATATAGGACTGGGCGAAGTACATATCAGACTGACATTAGCTGGTTCAAAGGTGGTAAAATATTCATCAAGATCACAGTCTAACAAACATTATTAGCAAATAGTAATGTAGAAAAAAATATTTGTTCGATAAATGACAAAAAGTTATAATTTTCTAAATGACCCGTAATATAAATGTTTCATAACCGCTATCTGATCTGCCACATTTTAAGATCAATGTTGGTGAGATAAACTTTAACTACTTTCTAAACAACTAAAAAGGACTAAATGATCACAGCCATACAAATCCTGTCTCTATAAACTATAAGTCTGTTACCGGTCAGTTACAGTACTGTATGTGAGGCAACACAATACAAGTTATATAGTTATATCAATATATCCACTTTATGTCACCATGCATGCTCCTATTCAGATTGTTGAAGTTACATCATCGTAAGCCAGATAATTATATAACATTCAACTTGCTTTTATCATCTGATATTTTGTATTTAAATGTATATTGAATTGCATTTGTGAGAAAATACTTCCAATCATTATGTAAGTATAATGAGCATATATAGTAAGCATAATGATATAGAGATGGGTGTTATATTACAGCTGGAAGCTTCTCTTTATACATCAGACAACAATGCTGCATGTGTACAGTACATGCATTTCCACCAGAGTGGTATCGTTCTGGATAATAACCCGTTCTCGGCCTGACTGCTCAGTAGTACTATGGCATGCTGCTGGCTCAGGGGTTTTCACAATAGAAGCCGACATACTTTTTTCACATTGAGCCGGTATAAAAGTAACGGTTAGCACCGACATGAACACACAGCAGCCACAGCTCAGTCCTGAGGACCAACACAAATTTAATCATGACCATGGGCAAGGTAGGTATTGGGAATGATCCACCCATTGCAAAAAAAATAATCGCCTCACTCTCTATTTATTAATTACTGGAGAGTCATTAAAAAAAAAAGCCTCTCAGAGTTCACTGAAAATGGTGCTGATGAAGCATTTTTGTGCTTTCAGATCATCTTCTTCGAGGACCGGAACTTCCAGGGTCGCCAATATGAGACCAGCAGCGACTGCCCGGAGCTGACCTCCTACCTGAACAGGTGCCAGTCCTGCAGGGTGGAGAGCGGCTGCTTCATGGTCTACGACCGCCCCAACTACATGGGGAACCAGTACTTCATGAGGAGGGGCGAGTACGCCGACCACCAGAGCATGCTGGGCATGTCCGACTGCATCAGGTCTTGCCGTACCATCCCCATGGTACAGCAGGGTTTTTATTCTCTAGCTTCTAAATTCTCCAGACATCTCTGAATGTTGTTTTTTTTTCTGAATTTTTTTTCTCCCTTCCTTCAAATGTTTTTCCTACAGCACAAGGGATCCTACAAGATGAAGATCTACGAGAGGGAGAACTTCGGTGGTCAGAGTCACGAGCTGATGGACGACTGCGACAACATCCAGGACCGTTACCGCATGAACGACTGCCAGTCCTGCCACGTGATGGACGGCCACTGGCTGATGTACGAGCAGCCCCAGTACAGAGGCAAGCAGATGTACATGAGGCCCGGAGAGTACAGGAACTTCCGGGACATGGGCATGAGCGCCATGAGGTTCAATAGCATGAGGCGCATCACTGATTCCTGTAACTAGGTTTTCACAAAATTCCACCAAATAAAATCTTTCTACTCCGCTATTTGGACTTGTTTCACTGGTTGTTTTAAGAACCGGGCAGCAAAAAAAGGGGATGTCAACGGGCAAGAGATGGGCATCAGTGGGTGTAAATGTTCATGAGGCACATCCATATATGTGTACATGCATATAAGACCTGCAAAAAAATTGAACATAAATATTATAATTTGTACAATTTCTTTCACGAGTCTTGTTATTAGTTTTTTGTAAATATTGCACATTTGCAATTTGACGGTATTCAATTAAAAGTTATTCAACTTTACCTTGTTTTACAACAGATTTGATTCCCACACAGATTATAGTTGCATTTCAATCAGTAGAGACTTGATTAGAATTGACCAATAATTGATTACACACGCATAACATTTTAACAGTGGAGGGCCGTGCATTTTCTACCTGGGCCTTCTGTGCCGTCTGATATCGTATACATAAATACGCAAAACGGCAGTTCACTCAGCACATGCTGTTCACTTAAAGACAAAGTCCATCCGCCTCTCTTTGTTAACAAACAGTTCAATGACGCTGTTGTGAAGTTTATCGGTGCGCTTCAATTCCAGTAACAGGTCCTTCTCAATGGCCATGGACGCCAGTGAGGACAGTCGAGCCTCCCAGTTGTGTTTCTCGAATAAGTTTCCATGCGCCCATAACCCAACTATTCTTACTACTAACTGTTTCATTTCATTTCATTTATTTATTTGAACAGGGACCGTACACATCAATCAACCCAGGGGTAAATGTGTCAGTCTTAGCTAAAGCTAAATTTCAACCGTAGTCCCTGTGGCCGGATATAACAAGCCATCACTAAAGGAAAGAAATGGTTATAACAAAAACATCTTAAAAAGCAATAAACACACAGGTTACGATCAAATATATAAATAGGCCTCATCATAAAATCATAAAATCATAAAAACATCATAAAGATCAATAAACATACACACATTTTGTACACACAATCATTGAGGAGGGAGTCACGACTCATGCTCACACACCTGATTGCTAATAAGCCAGTTATTCAGGCCGTGTTTAAAAGAGGGATATGTTCTGCTAGTGCGGATATGCAGAGGCAGAGCATTCCAGAGGTGTCCTGCTTTTACTGAGAGTGCAGACTGGCTAAAGGAACTGTTACTGAGTTCTCCTAGCTAGCTTTCTGTTGACAAAAGCTGCACTAGAAGCAGCGCTGTAGGCTGGAAGCAGAGCAACAGAGAAAGACATGAGCTGTGCAATGAGAAAATGAGCTAATAGGGAAAAATAATTATAATACATGTAGTGTATTTGTGAGAAACATGTTTTATAAAATAGCTATAACTTTGTGATTCTGTTTAGGCCAACAGAGAAGGCTTAGCTGGCCCTGACGGCCCACCACTGCTAGAAGATGAGATAAGAAATGTGCAGGTTAATAAAGAAACTGTGGCAGCAGTGTTTTTGATGTAAAAAAGGCTTATGACATGCTATGGAGGGAAGGTCTTTTGATAAAAATGCATTTAATGGGAATTAGGGTGAAACTGTTTAATTGGGTAAGGGACTTTTTAAATAAAAGAACTATCCAGGTACAAGTAGGAACCGAAAGGTCAAGGAGATATGAGGTAGAAAATGGGACACCACAAGGGAGTGTGGTAAGTCCTATATAATTTTCCATTGCAATAATTAACATATTTGAAACGAAGAGACACGTGGGCGTTTAGCCCGATACATACCTTTACACTACAACATTACGGATTAAAGCTGTGTAACGGGCTCGGCGCCTACTCCTCACGCCAACCGTGTAAGGAGGTCCCGTTTTAGAACCCTAAGGTTTTCCTCTCAGTTTGTTTTCGATTACAGTTTATAGAGACAATGACGGATGTTAAAAAACCCATTCGTTCGTTTTTTCCCCATGGCCTACCTGTACAACGGAGCCACGTGATCCACCGAACTGTTTCCTCTAATAGGAAAGGAAGATGAACCGTTTTACACACAGTGCAGCCCAAACGATTACTTACATTTGTCTGGATCTGGAAACGAGGCAGGATCTTGCTAGATTGTGTTCCCATGTCAATGGCCTCGGCCCGGTGTTTACCTTGGTTTCTCGACAACCTGGAAGTCTTCTTTCATTAAACGGGAGTCCCCATTGAGTAGATTTCTACACTCTTAGCATATATGTTTTATTTCAACAAGAGTTATTATACACACAGTACTATAACCGAGTCTTTCTTTACTTGGAGGTTTTCCCCTCAGTACTAAGAAACATTCTCAAGTATCATATGTTTAAAAAGTTACAAGTGTAATACAGTAACCGTGTCTTTTCTTTACTTGGAGTTTATCCCCTCAGTACTCAGAGACAGTTAAAAGTATCACAATGTAAGAAAGTCTCTGTTTGATTTCTCAAACTGAGTGGTTTCGTCTCAGGGACAGGGTCCGAGAAGAACTGAAGAAGTGCGCCTGTTATCATTATATTTATTGGCAAGTGCGTAGGAAGATCTCTACCAAGACATAGTGGGAGTGACTTAGTAACAGGTCCGTGTGATTACAATATGTTTTGACCTTAGTCACACGCTCAATATCGTGTTTGTAGTTACCGCTTCAAAAAACTTCAAAAGGGCAGCTGAACAAGTGTCAGACAGAGTTATTTATCGTTGAGACATTTAGTGGGAGTAACTGGCGCCTTGTAAGCAAAGTTGGCAGGTGAAACCTGCCGATACTGCCTGGGGGTGATGGGGTCATGTTTAACTGAACAGGTGTCAGGCAGATTACGTGTACTTAAGACATTATTGTGAGTAATTGGTGTTTGTGGTTCAACATGCTCTGACCTTGGACACACGCCCACAGCGTTTGTGGCCACAACTACAAGAATACAGATAAGAAAGACACAAAAAGGTCAGCTGTAAAGCAACATGATAACATCTACCATGAATGTACTACAGTGTACTAAATGTGTGATAGAAGACAATTTTGCTCAAAACATATGTAGTTATATTCAATAAAGAGAAAATGAAAAGAAAATGAAAAGAACTTATATATTGAAGTGGAATTCTCCTCGCCGGGATATTCCTCGAGTGTTCAAGAATTGACAGAACAGGTTATATTACAATCAAGGTTATTTATTTTAGCAATTACACACATACATGAAATGCATACCTAATACAAGATCTTGGACTCCGCTCCCCTGTCTGTCTGCCCTTCACACGGTCAGCACGCCTCAGGATGAGTGAGCCCCGAACTCAGAGAGTAAAGGGTTTTTATCCTCTTTCTATCTGACTTCCTCTTTTATCTGACTCCAATGCTTTTCAAATACTCCCAGTGAAAAACACACAACCCAGGTTCCCAGACAACTACCCTTGAAACACTGCTGCTTTCTCCTCAAGGCCGGATACAGGACGAGGGTGAATAGATAAGTTTGCACCTGCTGATAAATTTAATTAATAGTTGGAACAAGAACACAAGACCCGTGTGTGAGACTCATATTATGGTTCTCTTTCAAGTGTGCTGCTCATCTTCATTGGACGTCCCAAACGTTATCTGACAGACAGGGAAGTAAGAGTTCTGCGGTTTCTCACACCTGAGACACACACACACATCCTTCAGCATTAAGCAAGCATTATCTTAAAAACAGAATATTCAGCCAATGCTGTATTAATCATAAACAGAGTATTCAGCCAATGCTATATAAATCATTAAACAGAGTATTCAGCCAATGCTATATAAATCATAAAACAGAGTATTCAGCCAATGCTATATAAATCATAAATTCTCTTCAATATATATATATTATTTTTTTCTTCTTTTTTTCTCAAACCATTTTCCTTTTCCATCACCAGTTTAAGAGCAGCATGTGATATTAGTTCATAGTTTATATAACCGGCCTTCATCGTCGACTATTATGATGATGACAATATAATGATGCCTATCGAGATTTAGTTTGAGGAGCCCTTTGTCCGCTGAATGTTTAGCTTTGGTCAAATATGAGCTTGTTGGCTTCTAATGTTTTAGGGGAATCCAAAAAAGTGAGATCAAGACAAAATTGAAATAATGTTGGCTTTTGACTAGCCTGTTAATATAATCTGTAGAGACATTTTAAACTGAATATAGAATATTTAAACGCCTAAACCATTTTTGAAAGACATACGCTCTATTCTTGCGAAAAGGAACATTCTGTTTAGAGGTTGTGACCCTGTTGGTAAGCAAGTTAAAACTATAGGCTTCTATAGTAGGTTTGCTGGGTCAGGACTTTGAACAATAGAGAGGAACACTGTCTTTGTTTCTGGCCAGGTATAAATGCAACTTGTTCAGACGAGCAGAGTATCAGTTCAACAAACCTTCTCTGGGAGATCTGAAAAACCACCTCTATCATCATGGGCAAGGTAGGAAAAAAATAGTATTAAATAATCCCAAACGTTGATCAATGTGAATACGCCTACAAATATGTAAAGGGATATATATGTAGTCATGTCAATATGTATTTATGACTTTTGCCTTTAAAACGATTTACTCTTTTTTTTCAGATCACCTTCTACGAGGAGAAGAACTTCCAGGGTCGCTCCTATGAGTGCATGAGCGACTGCTCCGACATGACCTCTTACCTGAGCAGATGCCAGTCCTGCAGGGTGGAGAGCGGCTGCTTCATGGTCTACGACCGCACCAACTACATGGGGAACCAGTACTTCATGAGGAGGGGCGAGTACGCCGACTACCAGAGCATGATGAGCATGAGCGGTGGTATGAGTGGCATCAGGTCTTGCCGTATGATCCCCATGGTAGGTTTAAAACACCATCCGTCGTATGTTTCTACTTCGGGCGTCAACCCTCACGGAATGTGATATTAAGATATTCATGTTTTCATTCTCTCTCCAAAAAACAACAGCACAGGGGACAGTTCAGGATGAAGATCTACGAGAGGGAGAACTTCGGTGGTCAGAGTCACGAGCTGATGGACGACTGCGACAACATCATGGACCGTTACCGCATGAACGACTGCCAGTCCTGCAACGTGATGGACGGCCACTGGCTGATGTACGAGCAGCCCCAGTACAGAGGCAGGATGATGTACATGAGGCCCGGAGAGTACAGGAGCTTCAGGGACATGGGCATGAGCGGCATGAGGTTCATGAGCATGAGGCGCATCACTGACATGTGCTAATTGTACATTTTGACTTCAATAAATGATGTAACTTTCCTAAATTTTGATGTCATGGTTTTTACTTTAATTAGTATAACTTAAAAAACTAAAATCAAATTGATTGAAATATTTCAGGATTAAGTTGAAATGTGATTGTAAAATGTGCATTTAAATGCTTTACAACAATCTCCCGCATTATCATAGTTCATTTCTTCTTTTGGGGTCATGTCCCACCTGTGACTAGAAGGCGCTTTATACCAAACTTCAAAAATACAGCGAGACATCTACTGGTGACACGTGTGTACAAAGCAGAAGGAAAGACATGTTTTACAATATACACATCCAAATTATTTCAGGTAACATACAGTATGTTTCTGTACAAAATAAAAAATGTATTATAATTTCTTGAGGGTCGTAGCGTAGTAAGCCTGGTAAATAAAGAGCTTTTCTTTGCAAAATCAGTTGCCTAAATATTTTCCTTATGTGGAAATGTTTTCAGAATCTTTTTATAAAAAATATACCGTAAAAGTCGCGTTACAAGCCGCTACTACCTTTGGTCAGTGTCCCCGTTAGCTCCCCGCTGTAGCCAGCTAGCGCTCCTGCTAGCGCTCCGCTAGCTCCCCGACAACCACCGAAGGTAGCGGGACCAGCCCCGACGCCGACGCGGGCAGAGGGGACGCCGACGCGGGCAGAGGGGTCGCGGGCAGTAGCAGCAGCAGCGGGGAGCTAGCGCTGCTGCTAGCTTGCTACAGCGGGGACACCCACCGGAGGTAGAACCGGCATGTAACACGACTTTTACGGTACTGCCATTATCATCATGTGAACAAAAAGGAATCAGCTTTATATCTTTGACATTCTGAGATTTCCAACATAAGGTGAAAAAAAGGGGATTAAGGTAAGGCAAATACAAAAATGTCAGAGAAATAAGCCACTACTAAGTATATAGCTGTACTTGTACTTGCCAACATAAATCTTGTCTACTTTTTAAAGATAATGCATTTTACCCACAAATCATGGAGTGGGTTCACACACCCTCGAACTTGAACAGATAGGTGATTCCCAAGTCTTAAAAGTGAAGCTAAGAAGACGGAACAAGGCAACGCTGTAGTTACAGGAATAAGTGTCGTCTCCCACAACCAACAAAGATGAAATGGAATGCTCCCATCCAATTCCACACAAATCAGCTACCAAAAATATGGAAGTAGCAGAATGTTATTATAGGTACCGATACCCTGATCGGTGCCAATGACCAATGGGCTATGCTGACCAGCTGGAGGTCAATGCCTAACCTGAACCAATCAGCTCAGCCTCAACCAACCACACAGGGCGGGTCTTGCCAAGAAAAGAAGTTGGAAAGCTAAGTGTAGCATTAAATTAACTGATTACCGGTACATTATATAATGGGGTTATAGATTATGTTACATATAGTCCTAATCAAGATAAGCAATTGGCACATAAACTAGCTTACTATGGCAGAGTCTATACAGTAGCATTATTGCTCTCCATTGGATTTGGGGATTTTGATATGATTCTCAAAATGTATTTCTTAACAATTACTTACAACACAATAAAACTAATATATCATGTCTGTGTGTCTTTTTTCAATTATGTTTGCGTTGTATTCGAACAAACATATATGTTAGAAAGAACAAACGCTCTGGTATCACACACAATTTTCCAAATACGTAATCTGAGGACAAGACTAAGCAGCTGTAACACAGAACCAGCTCATTTGTTTCCATGACTTCAACTCTTTTTGTTTCAACTTTTGTGAATCAGTCTCTGAGAAGTGACACATAATCATCCGCCCATGCATATTCATTCCGTATTTATTTATTTGCACTATTTGTATTGTTTACAACTTACAGAACACTTGATTTCATATTTACTTTCTATTCTATTTCATTTATATTCAATTTTGAATTGGTTATTGGTGCTTTATATACATCTATACATATACACAAGCACCATGTTTTTCCACATATTTGTATACATTATAATCCGTACAAATTCCATGTATGTGATGATCACATGCACATTTCGCCAGATTCTCACAAGAACATAATTTTCTTGAGAAATTTTAATCAACATGTCCAAATGAGAAATTACCTTATTCCACTCTGTATAACAGTATCACATATAGACGATTATCATTGAAGCTGTAAATTATTCAAACCCAAGACGCCCCACGATATATTTTTATGTCTTGTGCATCAGTTATATACATTTATACACATTTCTTCAAAATACAGCCACACATACAGTACACCCTAGATAGAATATATAATGTGTATATGTGTGATACACTTTCAGAGATTGTACCACCTTTCCACAAATATATTTTGGTAACTTGCTAAAACGACCTGGTCTATATCTACCTTCATGATGAGATTAACTATCTACTTAAACATTGAAACATTTAATAAATTGTTCATAATACACGCACATATAAGAGTTTATTAATATAACTGGACCTCCTGTGCACACACATGAGTGAAGGCTGCTGTATAACATATTGTATGACTATATAACAATACACAGTTGTAATAATATAAATACTGTAAACTAATAAACCCTGAAACATCCTTAGAGTGAAGCAAAACGTATCAAATAAAAAAGTAAACCCTGTAACCTGGGTTATTAACATGGTATTTATGTATTAATACTATATACAGTACATGGCTCTACAAGCAGCTGAATTAACGCATTTTGTTCATTATTGACATTTTTTTTATTGTGCATTATTGACCGGCATGGCATGTCAGACTGTTGTGCTCACACAAAAGGAAACTCACGTCTGTAAATGTTCCACTTACCAAACACAGGGCCGTACAGCATGTGTGGAGACCATTGTTTGTTATTCTGTAACAACACAAAAAATGCTCATTGTATTGACTTCCCCATTGAAACATCCATTCTAAAGTCTTCTACGGGGTCCAGCCACATGGACATGTGACAAATGCCCCTGAGCACTCCATAGGCCTCTATACCATGTTGCTTGGTCAGGCATTTACACAATAGAGGCCACATATTCTGTGGGTTTGGTCAGGTATAAAAGTACCAGTTAAAACAGGACCGATATCAGTTCTCCAGCAACAGTTCTCTGAACTACCAACACCACAACCATGACCATGGGAAAGGTAAGGACATTCACCTCACTGTTTATTTTTCATTCATTATCAACCATGTCAATTACATTTTCAACTTTAAAAACATATTTTTCCCTCACTGTTTTCCTTTTTCAGATCATCTTTTACGAGGACAAGAACTTCCAGGGTCGCTCCTATGAGTGCATGAGCGACTGCTCCGACATGACCTCCAACCTGAGCAGGTGCCAGTCCTGCAGGGTGGAGAGCGGCTGCTTCATGGTCTACGACCGCACCAACTACATGGGGAACCAGTACTTCATGAGGAGGGGCGAGTACGCCGACTACCAGAGCATGATGGGCATGAGGGACTGCATCAGGTCTTGCCGTATGATCCCCATGGTAGGTTTAAAACAGCATCCATCACTCTATGAGTGACAACCCCCACGAATCTTGGTATTAATTTGTTTTTATTCCCTCAAAAAAAAAAAAAACAGCACAGGGGACAGTTCAGGATGAAGATCTACGAGAGGGAGAACTTCGGTGGTCAGAGTCACGAGCTGATGGACGACTGCGACAACATCATGGACCGTTACCGCATGAACGACTGCCAGTCCTGCCACGTGATGGACGGCCACTGGCTGATGTACGAGCAGCCCCAGTACAGAGGCAAGCAGATGTACATGAGGCCCGGAGAGTACAGGAGCTTCAGGGACATGGGCATGAGCGGCATGAGGTTCATGAGCATGAAGCGCATCATGGACATGTAAAAACAATTGACTACAATATGTCTAAATAAGCCAAAATAATAAAACTTTTTTTGAAAAAATATATCTACCTGTTGCGTCATTTAATATTAATTTAGTACATGCAGCGATTACTCTATCATCTCACATCTAGCGAACACCTGCGATATACTTGGCTTTTTTCTTTTCTTTTCACAACAGAAAAAAATCCTTTCAATATGTGAAAGATTACAGAAAATACTTGTATTGTGATGCAGCACTTGGTGCACATAGTACACAGTTGTTCTAAAGCAGGGGTCTCAAACTGGTGCCCCCTCCCAACGGCCCGCTACATAATGCCAAAATGATCATATTTCCGGACTGCAATTTTGGCTCAAAATAATGGCAAAGGTCAAAGGTGACCGCACATGACCGGGCAGTTTGGGATAAACAAAAGTGACAAAAGTGATCAGTCGGGTAATGTACCTTTTTGGAAGCACACATCTGTGTGAGAAACTTTTCTCGACTATGAACTTCAATGAATGCAAGTACAGGTCCAGGCTTAGTGATGCCTATCTTGAAGCTGTACTCAGGGTTTCAACTTGATCAGGGCAAATGTGGCTCAGCTGTGTGAGCAGAAGCGCTGCCAGGTGTCTGGCAAGACATAGAATAAAGTACAAATGTATTCGGAGATTGCATTTGTTTTTCGGTGCAGTTTTTCAATAAGTTATTTAAAAAAATATATATGTTTGCACTGTTGAAAGCTAATATAAAAATGTATAGAAACTGCTGGTTGCCTTTTTTTTATTAAGTATGAAAAAAATATGTTATTAATGTAAAAGTAAATAAATAAGTAAACTTTCAAAAATATTGCGCTTTCTGTGTGGCCCTCCGATGAGATCACAATACCAGCGGTGGCACCAAGCCAAATTGAGTTTGAGACCCCTGAACTAAAGGAAGGAAATTCACTCAACACACGATGATTAATTAAAGAAGGTCTATTATTTTGAAAATATCCAGAGACTTCACCCTGTTCTAGAATGAATATTTTTTTTTGTTGTCATTTGTGTTTGTAACCTCACACATATTGTGGCCCATAGTATAAAACATTGGTATAATATATCATCATGGAGTATATATATTAATGCTTTTAAAGGTCTTGCTGTTTAGGGGCAGAAATAGGAAAGTAGGAATATATTGATGTATATATAAGGATGGAGTCCAGGGATTTTGATGACCTCTTGACCTTTAGTCTAGTGCCATTGTCTGTTCAAAACTGCACCTCACCAACACTTTATTTATGTCGTCCAGTGTATTAATTCAAAGGCTTTTGTTGACCCTGACATTTGCTGACCTTATCTCTGGCACCACCATCAGTCCAGACAAAATATTATAATATGTGTCTGACAAAGGTACTGAGCACACGTATTCAGCCCTAGAGGATGAACCCTTTTCCAAATATCCATTTAAGTTATATAAACGTATTAACTGGTTGCTTTGAAATTTGCTGATCACACTCACTCTCCAATGGAGATAAAACCCCTTTCCTTTAGAATTTCTACTGCGTCTGGAAAATCTTTACACAAAAATGTGTACTTTCTTGTAAAAAACACTGAACTGAACTGTTTGCCTGTATTAGCTACAGTGGTGTTTTTTTTATTTCGTGGGGACAGTATGCATTGCCCAGCTGCTCATAATACACTTGTTTTTGTTGTCAATTTCAATTTGTTTTCTCAAGTTGCAGGCTGGTTGGCCCTCTGTGTTTGTCTTCATTGAGCACAAAATGTACACTTAACATACACTCACATGAATCACAGAACAATAAAAAGAAAAACACGCAATAAACTACTACAAAACAAGCTCTTTATCCTGTAGCAGTAATTTGACAATTTGAGAAAGTCGTTTTCTGGCTCCCGAGAGTGAATAAGTGAATGTTCCAAATTGTTAAATTTGTGTGATATCTCATTAACTTAAAGCCACTGTGAAGAATATTCATCTTGTGTTGATTTGGGATTTTGGCAGCCCCTGTAGTCAACGGTGGTAGTGCATCAGAGCACCAGATTCCCATTAGAAAACCTCTCATTTTACTGCAGACTTCCTCGCTCAGTCCTGGTTCTCCCGGACCTCGCCTCCCTCCAGCAGACCCGGCATTACAGCCTGGGTCTCCCCGCCGGAGCTCCAACTGCAGATCTTGGTCTCTCCGTGGTGGGCTGGTCGCTCTTTGGGGCCCCCGCTGGAGTCTGAGCAATTTCTGGTGAATCCGCATGCTGTTAATCCATTCATCTCGTTATAGTTAAGTTTATTGTATTTTGCTCAATTGAAAGAAATACAAAAACATAACAGATGAATAATATCACAGTGCAAGACGAGGCAGAAAACCCACTGCGCTTATTTGAAGCCTCCAACTAGATTATATTAAAATTTCACAATATTATAGTTTCAAAATGCATATACATAAGGTATGACTACGTAACATTGATGACAAAGAATTTTTTTACATTTTATTTCACGATCGAGCATTAAGAATAACTATTTAGAAATAGACAATATTCTCAGCGAGTGGACTTGTGATCATATCGAGAGATCAATAATACATTGGAGACAGTTTCATCACTATTTCAAAGTTTCTTATATTAACTTTAATTAATGTACATATCACAGTACTTACAGTAGTTAGTTGTTTTTAGATCCCCCTGCTCATGTTTTAATCAAATGATGCGATAGGAAAAAAAAGTGCTTGAAAATAAGTTCCTGAAGTTATGCAAAACTAGGTCCTCAAAGGTGATATAATTATATATGTATGATAAAGTGTATATATATGTGAAATGTTGTCAATATGTTTCATAATGTGTATACTACTACTCTAACATGAAATGACATGATTTGTATTATGGGCATCTCTGTTGTTTAAATGTATTTAACTGTTAACAATCATAGAATATCTCTATCTATATAGAATATATCTTTTTAAATGTATAGAATGAAGTCCAGAGGTTCTGTTGAAATAACTTTTCTGCCTCTGAATGTGTGTACATTATATTGTGTGTAGAACCAAGTCGTTCTCTTCATCCAGTTTGAGAACAAGTTACTAAAAGCACTTCTGAAATAAAAATTTCTGAAATGTGTAGTTCAACTGAACCCTGTGAAGCTAATTCTCACTTTAACCAAACACAGAACATATCTAAACCATACAGGTCATACACAGTTTTTACCAGTCACATAGTTCAAATACTCACATGACATGAAACACAGTTGAGAATGCTTTCTGTAATGACTGACAAGGGATTTCTAAAGACTACGAGGTACCCGGGCCCTGAAAAAATGCACAGAACCTCTCCATTCTGTTGGCTTCAATGGTAAGTTGCTGAGTAATGGGGCTCTGGGGGGGAGGGGTCACTGATTATTTACGTTTGGTCAGGTATAAAAGGAAAGGGTTAAACCAGGTAGGTACACAGTTCAGGAGCAACACAGTACATCTACAGCCAACATGAGCAACACCGATATGAACATGAGGGGCAAGGTACTTTTAAAAATCTTTTTGTAATAAGCAGAAATTACTCTGACTTTATATTCACCTTAATGCTTTATTTTTAATCCTTTACAATTCACTTGTTTTCAGATCACCTTCTACGAGGAGAAGAACTTCCAGGGTCGCTCCTATGAGTGCATGAACGACTGCTCTGACATGACCTCCAACCTGAGCAGATGCCAGTCCTGCAGGGTGGAGAGCGGCTGCTTCATGGTCTACGACCGCACCAACTACATGGGAAGCCAGTACTTCATGAGGAGGGGCGAGTACTCCGACTGCCAGAGTATGATGGGCATGAGGGACTGCATCAGGTCTTGCCGTATGATCCCCATGGTAGGTTTAAAACAGACCTTAAAAGGTGATCTTTAAGTGATACCTTTTTATCTCTGAAATAATAAACATTTGTTTCTTGTTTCTTCAAAACAGCACAGGGGACAGTTCAGGATGAAGATCTACGAGAGGGAGAACTTCGGTGGTCAGAGTCACGAGATGATGGACGACTGCGACAACATCATGGACCGTTACCGCATGAACGACTGCCAGTCCTGCCACGTGATGGACGGCCACTGGCTGATGTACGAGCAGCCCCAGTACAGAGGCAAGCAGATGTACATGAGGCCCGGAGAGTACAGGAGCTTCAGGGACATGGGCATGAGCGGCATGAGGTTCATGAGCATGAGGCGCATCACTGATTCCTGCAACTAAATGTTCACAAAATGTTTCTTGAATGTATTAAAAGCCAATAAATGAATCATTGCTGCACATCTTTTTTTGTCAAGCTTCTTACCCAACTGTCACAATGAAATAGTTTATATTGAACAATATATGCCACGGTTCTTGAAATTTTATATATTGGAACTTTTAGACGGCACCTCTTAGCAAGCATGTTTTAAATCTGCTGATAAATTTAGCTCTACATTTAACTGTCAAACTCAACAGACAAAGGCACTTATTGACCATTGATCTTGCAAGGCCGATCAATATTCTGGGTAGTTAACAAAGCTTCACTGCGTTTTGGATAGTCACAAGTTTGACTATGCATTCAAAATATAGACTGTTAACAAGCGAGGCATTTCAATCGTCATATTGTCATTGAGAAGTTAAATAAACTAATGGTAGCCACTTAATAAAGCTAATCATAGCTAACGTTTGTTGTTTAAGCCGCGTAGCATTCAATTACCGTACTTTTCGGGTTATAAGCCGCTCCTACGGCTGATCAGTGTCCCCGCTGTAGCAAGCTAGTAGCGCTGCTAGCTAGCGCTGCTAGTAGCGCTGCTAGTAGCGCTGCTAGTAGCGCTGCTAGCTAGCGCTGCTAGCTAGCGCTGCTAGCTAGCGCTTCTGCTGCTACCGGCCACTGCTGCTGCTACTGCCCGCTGCTGCTGCTACTGCCCGCGTCCCCTCTGCCCAAGTCGGGTGTCGAGCCTGGTCCCTCTACCTTCGGTGGTTTTCAGGGAGCTAGCGGAAGTTAGCGGGGAAGTGACGGAGCGCTAGCAGGAGCCCCAGCTGGCTACAGCGGGGAGCTGTCGGGGACACTGACCGAAGGCAGTAGCGGCTTATAACCCGAAAAGTACGGTACTTTTCTATTCATGCCTTGTTTTTCTATCAGTGGTGGGCCTGCTAAGCCTTCTCTGCTGGCCTAAACAGAATCACAAAGTTATAGCTATTTTATAATGTAATCTTTTTGTAATTTTCTTTTTTTTATATAATTAAAAGTTATATCTATTTTATAATGTAATTGTTTTTCACAAATAGACTACATGTATTATAATTATTTTTCCCTATTTCCCTCCAGTTTATGGAGTTTATTTCTTACTTCTTTGGTGAGAAAACATCCAATCACTGAGCATACAATTTGTTTTTGTACACGTTTAAGATTATCATGAAGTGACCAGAAACTGTTTAAGTCAGTTCACTCAAATTATTGTTAAATGTTCGAGTAATTCAGCTATCATGGTGCATTGCTTTTTGTACAATAAATAAGCTTTGTGATTGGCTATTCCATGAGCTCTGATGCCCGACATAGACCGGCTCCTTCTCCATACGAATGTTGACTGAGGCTCATGTGGGTGTTAAAATGTCTAGGTTCATATCTGCCATACTAAACTGATAGAAAATACAAGATTCTCATTTTTGGAATAATTCAAATAGATAGCCATAACATAAACATTTACTATTATTCAAATATTCTGGACACTTGTGTTTCGACAGTATGTTGATGGAACATCGCGGATATTATGAACAGAAGATTTCCGGAACCACCAGGTGTTCATTGTTTACATTTTAAACTCTATGCAGAGTAATTTACATACAAAATATATTCTCTTCTGCAGTCTGGAGTCAATGTACCTTGCATTTTCTTTACAACAGTTAAAACAAGACAATGTAATATGTGATATTTATTTGAATTGATTTAAAATATCTGAATGCTAAACAGTGCCTCATGAGGTAGTTGACATCTCCAATAATATCGGAATCATGCAAACACAATGTTTAACCTAAAATTCACACTTTTAGCTGATTCACAACAACAAATCACGTATCTAAGCATATTCATACTTAAATGAACAATTACTGTATTTATTAAATCTTTGAATAAGTTTGACGAATTGTATCTTTGATGAATATTTTTTTTCCGTTTTCTTCTCTACTACTGCTCTAATGCCGGGTGCAGACGACACAATATTTTCATCTACTAAAGGTGCAATTAACGGGGTGCAGAATGATAACATAGCAGCAAACAACTATTTGCAATGTAAAGGTACAGTGAGGTATTGTCGACATGAGCAGAGTGCATGCTTTTAGTGCATGTTTATGCACGTGAGCGGGCCACACTGGTTGGCTCACGGCCATCTACTGTGGTTGCAGCGGATTACGCCGGAAGCAATGTCACAGAAGCATATCGCCTACCCCCCCCAAGTATTGGTTCTGTCAGCTCTTTTGCCATAGTTTCCACTGTTAGCGCTGTTAGCAATGTTAGCTGATAGCCACCATCCCATTGCAATGTTCAAAGCCACTGAGAGCCAATAGATAAGCCCCCAATTTGATATAAAACACCAAATGGTCACACGTTGCATTTCACAAGCCGTGTGATGTCACCGGGAAAGATGTGCTAGGGACTGACTTCCCAGAACGAGAATGTAAACAAACAATGGTGTCAGAAGCCATGTGTTTGATACTGGCTTATCTTGAGATTGGAAAAGCTATTAAAGATAAAGAAAGACAACATAACTGACCTCCTTTTCAAAGTTCCACTGAGCAACACCACCATCATCCCTCTTCACCATGTTTTCAGTTCTGTGCTCCTATTGATCAATGTGGCAACACGTGGAATCTTTTTGTCAGGACCTCGTGAAGCGTTACACATGCAGTATCAATTGTCATGGACTACATACAAGGTACCCAGCCACTGAAAAATGCACGTAACCTCTCCATTATGTTGGCTTCAAGTTGCTGAGTAATGGGTTTCTGAGGGGGAGGGGTCACTGATTCTTTACCTTGGTCAGGTATAAAAGGAAAGGGTTAAACCAGGTAGGTACACAGTTCAGGAGCAGCAGCAGCACATCAACAGCCAACATGACCAACACCGGCATGAACATGAGGGGCAAGGTACTTTTAAAAATCTTTGTGTAATAAGCAGAAATGGCTGACCATAACTTCACTTTGATGCTTTATTTCTAATCCTTTACAACTCACTTGCTTTCAGATCACCTTCTACGAGGAGAAGAACTTCCAGGGTCGCTCTTATGAGTGCATGAACGACTGCTCTGACATGACCTCCTACCTGAGCAGGTGCCAGTCCTGCAGGGTGGAGAGCGGCTGCTTCATGGTCTACGACCGCACCAACTACATGGGTAACCAGTACTTCATGAGGAGGGGCGAGTATGCCGACTACCAGAGCATGATGAGCATGAGCGGTGGCATGAGTGGCATCAGATCTTGCCGTATGATCCCCATGGTAGGTTTAAAACAGACCTTTAAAGGTGATCTTTAAGTGATACCTTTTTATCTCTGAAATAATCAACATTTGTTTATTGTTCCTTCAAAACAGCACAGGGGACAGTTCAGGATGAAGATCTACGAGAGGGAGAACTTCGGTGGTCAGAGTCACGAGATGATGGACGACTGCGACAACATCATGGACCGTTACCGCATGAACGACTGCCAGTCCTGCAACGTGATGGACGGCCACTGGCTGATGTACGAGCAGCCCCAGTACAGAGGCAAGATGATGTACATGAGGCCCGGAGAGTACAGGAACTTCCGGGACATGGGCATGAGCGGCATGAGGTTCATGAGCATGAGGCGTATCACTGATTCCTGCAACTAAATGTTCACAAAATGTTTCTTGAATGTATCAAAAGCCAATAAATGAAGAATTTATGCACATCTTTTTTTGTCAAGCTTCTTGCTCCATCAGTCACAATGAAATAGTTTGTACCAAACAATATATGCAATGGTTCATGCAATTTTATATATTGGAACTTTTAGACAGCAAGCTGTGAGAAAACTAGGTTTAAATAGCGCTCCTAGTGTTATCTATTAAGTATTACAATGTGTTTACAGGTTAAAGGTCAAGCCAAAGAAGTAACAGTGGATTTATTATGCAAGTATATTAATGAATAACACTGAATATAATTGGTGAGTTTAGCAGATGTAATTATTTGAAGGTATGACTGACTGCAAGTGAGGTAGAAAGTATAGAACACACTCAGGAATGTGAGGTGCAATAAAGAGGGGGATGCAGAATGAAACTGGACATATAAGGACCGTCTGAAGAGCAGGAAGAGGAGGACTTTCTAACTTCATAAAACTTGAGACATTCCGAAAATCAACGGCTTTTCTAGCAAACTATCGAACAGACTATAGACACCGGTAGTCTGGACAATTGGATGTATTTGAGGCCCTGTTCCGCAGAATATTCTTTGTCGTACTTCAAAGCGTTATTCAATCTGTAATTGTGTTTGCTGTACTTTTTATACAAATCATTGTTGTTATAACTGGAACCATCTATTCGGCTCTATTTTGTGGTAGGACCTCATGGCTTATGGAGCTCTCCTGAGGAAGGCCGAACATGACAAATTGGTGACCCCGACGTGATCCTCGAAGAAGTTCAAGGATGGCTGAAAAGAGACTGTTTAAGTCCAACTGGAATGGTCGTTAACAAAGCGTCTGGGACGCAAATAGCGTTAGATATGTTATTTCAACAGTTAAAACAAGACAATGCAACATTTAATATTTGTTTTAATTGATTTAAAATATCTGAATGTTAAACAGTGCATTGTGAGGTAGTTGACATATCCAATAAAATCTGTATCATGCAAACTTTTTCAATTAAATTCCGTTTATTTTGTATAGCCCAAAATCACAAATTTACCTTGGAGGGCTTTACAATCTTTACACATACGACATCCCTGTCTCAAAAACAATGTTTAATCTAAAATGTACACTTTCAACTGATTCTCAATAACAAATTACGTATCCAAGCATATTCATACTTAAATTAACAATTACTGTATTTATCAAGTCTTTGAATAAGTTTGCTGAATATTTTTTCAGTTTTCTTTATCCACTACCGCTCTAATGCCAGGTGCACACAACACAATATGTTGGTCTTTTAAAGGCGCAATTAACGGTGTGCAGAATAATAACACAGCAGCAAATAACAACTTGCTATATAAAGATACAGTGAAGTATTGTCAACATGAGCAGAGAATAAAGTCTTTCTCCCTCCGTGTGCGTTCTTATCAGAGCTTCTCTTTGTTGAAGTAGCCGGGTCGGCCGTGCATGCTTTTCGCAGTGGTGGGCCGTCAGGGCCAGCTAAGCCTTCGCTGCTGTCCTCAACAGAATCACAAAGTTATAGCTATTTTATAATTATACACTACATGTATTATAATTATGTTTCTCTATTAGCTTATTTTCTCATTGCACAGCTGTCTTCCTCTGTTGCTCTGCGTTCAGCCTGCAGCGCTGCTTTCAGTGCAACTGGTTTTAAGGAGAGCTTTCATCCAATCCAATTTTCTCCTCCTGTGCTTAAGCCTTTGCAGATTAAAGTCCACGGAGAGTGGACGTTGTCGTTGATTGTCATAGACTTCAACAAATCAGATCTTTAGTTTGACAAGCTGGGTGTATTTTTTGACGTGCCAGTGCCCGCGAACTGGCGTGGATGTATGATTGGTCAGTGGCCCAGCGTGAACATTAACATGCGCTGTGATTGGCCAGTGGGCCAGTGTGACTTCTGGCAACACAACAGAAAGCTACCTTGCTGCTACAGAAGAGTTAAGGCTGATTCATAAGATAATTGATGACATGTTTAGTGTTTTGCTTGTTTTAACACTCAATGGCTGAAGGAGGAGGAGAAACGGACTTGGTGGTGGATTTACTTGTTTTTCTCATGGAGGGTTGGGCATGTTTGGCAGTGACATCCTCACTGGCATCCATGAAGCGCACCGATAAACTGAACAACCACGTAATTGAACTGTTTGTTAACAAATAGAGGTGGATGGACTTTGTCTTTATTAAGTGAACAGCATCTGGTGAGTGAATTGCCTTTTCTGCTTTTTGTGTTTGTTTTTTTCACCCCGCTTGGCTCTCCGCCGGCACCCACCTCCACAGAGCTAGGCTAGCTCACGCCGCTAGCTCTGCTGCTGAGAGAATATGCTGAGAGGAATATTTCACGTGACTTTTGTATCGTATGTCTTTGCAACTGCTGCTAAATTTAGAATTGGACAAATCAGCTGCACGGGTCAAGGAAAAATAAAATAAAATAGCTGCTTATAACCTGAGTTTTACGGTAGTTAATATCATTCGTTCTGATCGGCTAGTGCTCTTGAGTGCGGTGTGTTAGTGCCGCAGTTTTGTTGGATTGTTTTGTCGTGTTTTGTTATAACTGTAAGCTATTATATTGAGTACTTGAACAGCGCTCTAGGAAGCAGTGTTCTGATTTAAGTTTCTGGGGCTTTTATTGTGAAGGGAAAAACGGAAGGAGAGGAGAGGAAATGTTCTACTAAAGTGTGGAACGAGAATAAAAGTAGTTGCCGTGTTGTGCAAACTACGCAGCATCGTGTTGTTGTTTCATTAATAAAGTGAAGTATAGGCACAAGATAAAACACTCAGCTACATAACTAAATGTGACTGGTTCTTGTTGTGAACTACATGCATTGTCCGTTAATGACGCAACATCCTGTCATGCGCGTATTTATGTAAACAATATCAGGCGGCACTGAAAGCTTAGGTCGAAACTGCACGGCCCGCCACTGGCTTTTAGTACATGTTTGTGCACGTGAGCGGGCCACACTGGTTGGCTCACGGCATACGCTCTGCACTGCGCCCATCTACTGCAGTTGCAGTGGATTACGCCGGAAGCAATGTCACAGAAGCATATCGCCCACCGCACGGTACCTCCCACCCCCCGCACACTATTAGCACTGTCAGCGATGTTAGCTGCAAGCCACTGAATTAGCCCAATGTTCAAAGCCGCTGAGAGGTAACAGATAAGCCCCCAATTTGATATAAAGCACCTTCAAAATGGTCACTTTGTCAGATTAGACGATTTGAGTCATAAACCCTTGCCGTGATTCAACCGAGGGACACAACAGGCCACACGTTGGATTTCACAAGACGTGTGATGTCACCGGGAAAGATGACTGACTCCTGAGTACAACAATTTAAACAAACTGGTGTCAGAAGCTGTGTGTTTGATACTGGCTTATTTTGAGATTGGAAAAGCTATAAAAAAAAAAAAGAAAGACATCCTAACTGACCTCCTTTTCAAATTTCCACTGAGCAACATCACCATCATCCTTCTTCATCATGTTTTAAGTTCTGTCTCCTAATGGTTAACGTGGCAACATGTGGAATCTGTTTGTCAGGACCTCGTGAGGCGTTACACATGTAGAGTCAATTGTCATGGACTACATACAAGGTACACAGCCACTGAAAAATGCACGTAACCTCTCCATTATGTTGGCTTCAATGGTAAGTTGCTGACTAAGGGGGTTCTGAGGGGGAGGGGTCACTGGTTCTTTACCTTGGTCAGGTATAAAAGGAAAGGGTTAAACCAGGTAGGTACACAGTTCAGGAGCAGCAGCAGCACATCAATAGCCAACATGACCAACACCGGCATGAACATGAGGGGCAAGGTATTTGAAAAAATATTTTTGTAATAAGCAGAAATTACTGTGACCTTAATGCTTTATTTATAATCATTTAAATCAATTCAGTTTATTTTGTATTACCCAGAATCACTAATTTGCCTCAGTGGGCTTTGAAATCTGTACGCATACGACATCCCTGTCTCGGAACCTCACATCGGATCAGGAAAAACTCCCCCAAAAAACTGAAAAAAATATGTTTCACTGGGAAAAAGAAGGAAGAAACCTTCGGAAGAGGAAAAGAGGAGCATCCGTCTCCCCGATCCATGTAAACAGAAGGAGATAGAGAGGAGGGGCATCACCAGGGCTATGGCAGGAGGCAGATGGCAGGGCCCAGGAGGCTGGGGGCAGGGCCCAGGAAGCAGGGCCGGCTCCAGACACAGCCATGGAAACTTGAGAGGCGAGAAAGCACAAAGATTCCGGGGAAGAAGTAGAGTTAGTAATTTGCATTAAACAGACTTTAATAGGTCCAGAAGGAGAGCGAGAAGAGGAGAGAGGAGCTCAGTGTATCCCAAGATGTCCCCCAGCAGTCTAGGCCTATAGCAGCATATCTAGGGGCTCAACCAGGGCAAACCTGAGCCCTGGTCCAGGAGTTCTATAAGCTCCTTCAGATATGATGGTGCATCACCAACTAAGGCTTTTTAGGTGAAAAGGAGAATTTTAAATGTGATTCTTGATTTTACAGGAAGCCAGTGGAGAGCAGCTACTACAGGAGTAATGTGATCTCTTTTCTTAGTTTTCGTTAGTACACGAGCTGCAGCATTCTGGATCAACTGGAAACATTTAAGAGACTTATAAGTGCAGCATGATAATAAGGAGTTACAGTAATCTAGTCTAGAAGTAAAAAATGCGTGAACCGATTTTTCTGCATCGCTTTGAGATGTGCCTGATTTTTTTAATGTTTTGTAGGTGAAGAAAGGCAGTCATTGATTTACAATTCACTTCTTTTCAGATCACCTTCTACGAGGAGAAGAACTTCCAGGGTCGCTCCTATGAGTGCATGAACGACTGCTCTGACATGACCTCCTACCTGAGCAGGTGCCAGTCCTGCAGGGTGGAGAGCGGCTGCTTCATGGTCTACGACCGCACCAACTACATGGGAAGCCAGTACTTCATGAGGAGGGGCGAGTACGCTGACTACCAGAGCATGATGAGCATGAGCGGTGGCATGAGTGGCATTAGGTCTTGCCGTATGATCCCCATGGTAGGTTTAAAACACCATCCGTCACGCTATGTTTCTAATTTGCATGACAACCCCCATGAAACGTGATATTAAGATATTAATTTTTTCATTCTCTCTCCAAAAAACAACAGCACAGAGGACAGTTCAGGATGAAGATCTACGAGAGGGAGAACTTCGGTGGTCAGAGTCACGAGATGATGGACGACTGCGACAACATCATGGACCGTTACCGCATGAACGACTGCCAGTCCTGCAACGTGATGGACGGCCACTGGCTGATGTACGAGCAGCCCCAGTACAGAGGCAAGATGATGTACATGAGGCCCGGAGAGTACAGGAGCTTCAGGGACATGGGCATGAGCGGCATGAGGTTCATGAGCATGAGGCGTATCACTGATTCCTGCAACTAAATGTTCACAAAATGTTTCTTGAATGTATCAAAAGCCAATAAATGAAGAATTTATGCACATCTTTTTTTGTCAAGCTTCTTGCTCATCGGTCACAATGAAATAGTTTTTACCAAACAATATATGCAATGGTTCATGCAATTTTATATATTGGAACTTTTAGACAGCAAGCTGTGAGAAAACTAGGTTTAAATAGCGCCCCTAGTGTTATCTATTAAGTATTACAATGTGTTTACAGGTTAAAGGTCAAGCCAAAGAATTTACACTGCATGTATTATGCAAGTATATTAATGAAGTAACACTAAATGTATGCAATTATATAAAAGAAGTAACACTGGATATATTATGCAAGTATATTAATTATGGCTGGCCATGTTAACGCGTTATAAATGCGTTAACGCAGCAATCCATTAAAGCCAACAATTATTTTATCATGCATTAACTGCATGTTTGTTTGTTTTTGCATTGGGAGGGGCTTAACGTTACACAGCATTGATGCAGCCACCAGCGTCCTTAGAATCGCAACGGATGACGGCGCGTATGCGCCTCAAGACGCACCGTAAAAGCACCTTATCTCAGAACAGGAAACCAGATACATTTTGCTTACGGCAGACAACAAAAATGTATGTTAACTTGCTATTGCTCCGAGAGTGCATGTTATATTGTTCTGATAACATTACTTTAAAATAAAAGTGTGCAATACACTAGTTTTTCGTTCCTTATTGAATTTGGCGCATAATGCGATTTATCACAGTTAATCACAGAAAAATCATGCGATTAATCAGTTAAATTTTTTCAACTTTGACCAGCCCTAATATTAATGAATAACACTCAAAGTAATTGGTGAGTTTGGCAGATGGAATTATTTGAAGGTATGACTTGCAAGTGCGGTAGAAAGCAGAGAACACACTTAGGAATGTGAGGTGCAATAAAGAGGGGGATGCAGAATGAAACTGGTCGAGTAAGGACCATCTGAGAGGAGCAGGAAGAGGAGGACTTTCTAACTTTCTAAAACTTGAGACATTGCTAAAATCTACGGCTTTTCTAGTGGACTTATCAAACAGACTATAAACAACGGTAGTCAGGACAATTGGATGCATTTGAGGCCATGTTCCACAGAATATTCTTTGTCGTACTTCAAAGCGTTATTCAATCTGTAATTGTGTTTGCTGTACTTTTTATATCAATATTTTTTGTTATAACTGGAACCATCTATTCCGCTCTATTTTGTGGACGGACCTTATGGCTTAGGGAGCTCTCCTGAGGAAGGCTGAACATGACAAATTGGTGACCCCGACGTGATCCTCGAAGAAACTCAAGGACAGCTGAAAAGAGACGTGGCTCGACTAACACTCTCACGTATACCCAAACGTTATAAGTAAGTATAGTTGTTTTAATAAAAGTCTGCATAGGTAGAAATAGGAAATTTAGGCGAGAGCGTCAATGATCCACATTGTCTCTGAAAGCTGAATCTGTATTTCAAGAGGATCCGCCAAAAGCTAAAACTGATAAAACTGCATGGTCAATGTTATTAAGTGTTAAAGCAAGTGTATGTTGCAGCATAGCACAATTGCAAATGGAATACAAATACATGTGTTTAATGTGAAAACTGTGCAGTATAAGTCCATCTGGAATGTCCGTTAACAAAGCGTCTGGGATGCAAATAGCGTTAGATATGTTTTTTCAACAGTTAAAACAAGACAATACAACATTTTATATTTGTTTTAATTGATTTAAAATAGCTGAATGCTAAACAGTGCACCGTGGGGTAGTTGACAACTCCAATAAAATATGTATCACGCAAACCTTTTCAATTCAATTCCGTTTATTTTGTATAGCCCAAAATCACAATTTACAAGTTTGCCTCGCTGAGAGGCCATATATAAGCCCCCAATTTGATATAAAACACCTGTTAAAATGGTCACTTTGTCAGATTAGGCGATTACAGTTATAAACCCTTGCCGTAATTCAACCGAGGGTCACAACAGGCCGCACGTTGGATTTCACAATGTCACCAGGAAAGATGTGCTCCCGGAACGAGAATGTAAATAAACAATGGTGTCAGAAGCCATGTGTTTGATACTGGCTTGTCTTGAGATTGGAAAAACTATAAAAAAAAAGAAAGACAACATAACTGACCTCCTTTTCAAAGTTCCACTGAGGAACACCACCATCATCCCTCTTCACCATGTTTTCAGTTCTGTGCTCCTATTGGTTAACGTGGCAACACGTGGAATCTTTTTGTCAGGACCTCGTGAAGCGTTACACATGCAGTTGCAATTGTCATGGACTACATACAAGGTACCCAGCCACTGAAAAATGCACATAACCTCTCCATTATGTTGGCTTCAAGTTGCTGAGTAATGGATTTCTGAGGGGGAGGGGTCACTGATTCTTTACTTTGGTCAGGTATAAAAGGAAAGGGTTAAACCAGGTAGGTACACAGTTCAGGAGCAGCAGCAGCACATCAACAGCCAACATGACCAACACCGGCATGAACATGAGGGGCAAGGTACTTTAAAAAATCTTTGTGTAATAAGCAGAAATGACTGTGACCATATATTCACCTTAATGCTTTATTTATGTTCATTTAAATCAATTCAGTTCATTTTGTATTGCCCAGAATCACAAATTTGCCTCAATGGGCTTTCAAATCTGTACGCATGCGACATCCCGGTCTTGGAACCTCACATCGGATGAGGAAAAACTCCCCCAAAAAACAGAAGAAAAAAACGTTCACAGGGAAAAAAAGGAAGAAACCTTCGGAAGAGCAAAAGAGGAGGATCCGTCTCCCCGATCCATGTAAACAGAAGGAGATAGAGAGGAGGGGCATCGGCAGGACAATGGCAGGAGGCTGGACCCAGGAGGCAGGGCCAGCTCCAGACACAGCCACGATCCATAGAAACTTGAGGGGCAAAAAAGCACAAAGACTCCGGGGAAGAAGTAGTAATTTGCATTGAAGAGACATTAATTCTGCCAGAAGAAGAAGAAGAATCCCTTATTAGTCCCACAGTGGGGACATTTATTCTCTGCATTTGGAGCAGTGGGATGCCCCTAGTGAAGCGCCCGGGAAGCCACTGGGGGTTCAGTGTCTTGCTCAGGGACACTTCAACATGCAAACTATGGGGAGACTGGGGATTGAACCGGCTACCTTGTGGTTGCAAGACGACCAGCTCATGGAGAGATGGAGAGGAGAGAGGAGCTCAGTGTATCTTAAGATGTCCCCAAGCAATCTAGGCCTATAGCAGCATAGAGGCTGGACCAGGAGGCTCTGGCTCCCATCCTACTTTTTAAGACTCTGGGAACCACACGTAGCCCTGCATTCAGAGAGTGCGGCTCACTAGTGTGGTAATATGGTTCTATAAGCTCCTTAAGATATGATGGTGCATCACCAACTAAGGCTTTTTAGGTGAAAAGGAGAATTTTAAATCTGATTCTTGATTTTACAGGAAGCCAGTGGAGAGCAGCTAATACAGGAGTAATGTGATCTCTTTTCTTAGTTTTCGTTAGTACACGAGCTGCAGCATTCTGGATCAACTGGAAACATTTATGAGACTTGTAAGAGCAGCATGATAATAAGGAGTTACAGTAATCTAGTCGAGAAGTGACAAATGCGTGAACCAATTTTTCTGCATCGCTTTGAGACAAGATGTGCCAGATTTTTTTTATGTTGCGTCGGTGAAAAAAGGCAGTACTTGATTTAAAATTCACTTGTTTTCAGATCACCTTCTACGAGGAGAAGAACTTCCAGGGTCGCTCCTATGAGTGCATGAACGACTGCTCTGACATGACCTCCTACCTGAGCAGGTGCCAGTCCTGCAGGGTGGAGAGCGGCTGCTTCATGGTCTACGACCGCACCAACTACATGGGAAGTCAGTACTTCATGAGGAGGGGCGAGTACGCCGACTACCAGAGCATGATGAGCATGAGCGGTGGCATGAGTGGCATTAGGTCTTGCCGTATGATCCCCATGGTAGGTTTAAAACACCATCCGTCACTCTATGTTTCTATTTTGCATGACAACCCCCACGAAACGTGATATTAAGATATTCATTTTTTCATTCTCTCTCCAAAAAACAACAGCACAGAGGACAGTTCAGGATGAAGATCTACGAGAGGGAGAACTTCGGTGGTCAGAGTCACGAGATGATGGACGACTGCGACAACATCATGGACCGTTACCGCATGAACGACTGCCAGTCCTGCAACGTGATGGACGGCCACTGGCTGATGTACGAGCAGCCCCAGTACAGAGGCAAGATGATGTACATGAGGCCCGGAGAGTACAGGAGCTTCAGGGACATGGGCATGAGCGGCATGAGGTTCATGAGCATGAGGCGTATCACTGATTCCTGCAACTAAATGTTCACAAAATGTTTCTTGAATGTATCAAAAGCCAATAAATGAAGAATTTATGCACATCTTTTTTTGTCAAGCTTCTTGCTCATCGGTCACAATGAAATAGTTTTTACCAAACAATATATGCAATGGTTCATGCAATTTTATATATTGGAACTTTTAGACAGCAAGCTGTGAGAAAACTAGGTTTAAATAGCGCCCCTAGTGTTATCTATTAAGTATTACAATGTGTTTACAGGTTAAAGATCAAGCCAAAGAATTTACTTTGCATGTATTATGCAAGTATATTAATGAAGTAACACTAAATGTATGCAATTATAGAAAAGAATTAACACTGGATGTATTATGCAAGTATATTTATTATGGCTGGCCATGTTAACGCGTTATAAATGCGTTAACGCAGCAATCCATTAAAGCCAACAATTATTTTATCATGCATTAACTGCATGTTTGTTTGTTTTTGCATTGGGAGGGGCTTATCGTTACACAGCATTGATGCAGCCACCAGCGTCCTTAGAATCGCAACGGATGACGGCGCGTATGCGCCTCAAGACGCACCGTAAAAGCACCTTATCTCAGAACAGGAAACCAGATACATTTTGCTTACGGCAGACAACAAAAATGTATGTTAACTTGCTATTGCTCCGAGAGTGCATGTTATATTGTTCTGATAACATTACTTTAAAATAAAAGTGTGCAATACACTAGTTTTTCGTTCCTTATTGAATTTGGCGCATAATGCGATTAATCACAGTTAATCACAGAAAAATCATGCGATTAATCAGTTAAATTTTTTCAACTTTGCCCAGCCCTAATATTAATGAATAACACTCAAAGTAATTGGTGAGTTTGGCAGATGGAATTATTTGAAGGTATGACTTGCAAGTGAGGTAGAAAGCAGAGAACACACTTAGGAATGTGAGGTGCAATAAAGAGGGGGATGCAGAATGAAACTGGTTGCGTAAGGACCATCTGAGAGGAGCAGGAAGAGGAGGACTTTCTAACTTTCTAAAACTTGAGACATTGCTAAAATCTACGGCTTTTCTAGTGGACTTATCAAACAGACTATAGACAACGGTAGTCAGGACAATTGGATGCATTTGAGGCCATGTTCCACAGAATATTCTTTGTCGTACTTCAAAGCGTTATTCAATCTGTACTTGTGTTTGCTGTACTTTTTATATCAATATTTTTTGTTATAACTGGAACCATCTATTCCGCTCTATTTTGTGAACGGACCTCATGGCTTAGGGAGCTCTCCTGAGGAAGGCCGAACATGACAAATTGGTGACCCCGACGTGATCCTCGAAGAAACTCAAGGACAGCTAAAAAGAGACATGGCTCGACTAACACTCTCACGTATACCCAAACGTTATAAGTAAGTATAGTTGTTTTAATAAAAGTCTGCATAGGTAGAAATAGGAAATTTAGGCGAGAGCGTCAATGATCCACATTGTCTCTGAAAGCTGAATCTATATTTCAAGAGGATCCGCCAAAAGCTAAAACTGATAAAACTGCATGGTCAATGTTATTAAGTGTTAAAGCAAGTGTATGTTGCAGCATAGCACAATTGCAAATGGAATACAAATACATGTGTTTAATGTGAAAACTGTGCAGTATAAGTCCATCTGGAATGTCCGTTAACAAAGCGTCTGGGATGCAAATAGCGTTAGATATGTTTTTTCAACAGTTAAAACAAGACAATACAACATTTTATATTTGTTTTAATTGATTTAAAATAGCTGAATGCTAAACAGTGCACCGTGGGGTAGTTGACAACTCCAATAAAATATGTATCACGCAAACCTTTTCAATTCAATTCCGTTTATTTTGTATAGCCCAAAATCACAAATTACAAGTTTGCCTCGCTGAGAGGCCATATATAAGCCCCCAATTTGATATAAAACACCTGTTAAAATGGTCACTTTGTCAGATTAGGCGATTACAGTTATAAACCCTTGCCGTAATTCAACCGAGGGTCACAACAGGCCGCACGTTGGATTTCACAATGTCACCAGGAAAGATGTGCTCCCGGAACGAGAATGTAAATAAACAATGGTGTCAGAAGCCATGTGTTTGATACTGGCTTGTCTTGAGATTGGAAAAACTATTAAAAAAAGAAAGACAACATAACTGACCTCCTTTTCAAAGTTCCACTGAGGAACACCACCATCATCCCTCTTCACCATGTTTTCAGTTCTGTGCTCCTATTGGTTAACGTGGCAACACGTGGAATCTTTTTGTCAGGACCTCGTGAAGCGTTACACATGCAGTGTCAATTGTCATGGACTACATACAAGGTACCCAGCCACTGAAAAATGCACATAACCTCTCCATTATGTTGGCTTCAAGTTGCTGAGTAATGGATTTCTGAGGGGGAGGGGTCACTGATTCTTTACTTTGGTCAGGTATAAAAGGAAAGGGTTAAACCAGGTAGGTACACAGTTCAGGAGCAGCAGCAGCACATCAACAGCCAACATGACCAACACCGGCATGAACATGAGGGGCAAGGTACTTTTAAAAATCTTTGTGTAATAAGCAGAAATTACTGTGACCATATATTCACCTTAATGCTTTATTTATGTTCATTTAAATCAATTCAGTTCATTTTGTATTGCCCAGAATCACAAATTTGCCTCAATGGGCTTTCAAATCTGTACGCATACGACATCCCGGTCTTGGAACCTCACATCGGATGAGGAAAAACTCCCCCAAAAAACAGAAGAAAAAAACTTTCACAGGGAAAAAAAGGAAGAAACCTTCGGAAGAGCAAAAGAGGAGGATCCGTCTCCCCGATCCATGTAAACAGAAGGAGATAGAGAGGAGGGGCATCGGCAGGACAATGGCAGGAGGCTGGACCCAGGAGGCAGGGCCAGCTCCAGACACAGCCACGATCCATAGAAACTTGAGAGGCAAAAAAGCACAAAGACTCCGGGGAAGAAGTAGTAATTTGCATTGAAGAGACATTAATTCTGCCAGAAGAAGAAGAAGAATCCCTTATTAGTCCCACAGTGGGGACATTTATTCTCTGCATTTGGAGCAGTGGGATGCCCCTAGTGAAGCGCCCGGGAAGCCACTGGGGGTTCAGTGTCTTGCTCAGGGACACTTCAACATGCAAACTATGGGGAGACTGGGGATTGAACCGGCTACCTTGTGGTTGCAGGACGACCAGCTCATGGAGAGATGGAGAGGAGAGAGGAGCTCAGTGTATCTTAAGATGTCCCCAAGCAATCTAGGCCTATAGCAGCATAGAGGCTGGACCAGGAGGCTCTGGCTCCCATCCTACTTTTTAAGACTCTGGGAACCACACGTAGCCCTGCATTCAGAGAGTGCGGCTCACTAGTGTGGTAATATGGTTCTATAAGCTCCTTAAGATATGATGGTGCATCACCAACTAAGGCTTTTTAGGTGAAAAGGAGAATTTTAAATCTGATTCTTGATTTTACAGGAAGCCAGTGGAGAGCAGCTAATACAGGAGTAATGTGATCTCTTTTCTTAGTTTTCGTTAGTACACGAGCTGCAGCATTCTGGATCAACTGGAAACATTTATGAGACTTGTAAGAGCAGCATGATAATAAGGAGTTACAGTAATCTAGTCGAGAAGTGACAAATGCGTGAACCAATTTTTCTGCATCGCTTTGAGACAAGATGTGCCAGATTTTTTTTATGTTGCGTCGGTGAAAAAAGGCAGTACTTGATTTAAAATTCACTTGTTTTCAGATCACCTTCTACGAGGAGAAGAACTTCCAGGGTCGCTCCTATGAGTGCATGAACGACTGCTCTGACATGACCTCCTACCTGAGCAGGTGCCAGTCCTGCAGGGTGGAGAGCGGCTGCTTCATGGTCTACGACCGCACCAACTACATGGGAAGCCAGTACTTCATGAGGAGGGGCGAGTACGCCGACTACCAGAGCATGATGAGCATGAGCGGTGGCATGAGTGGCATTAGGTCTTGCCGTATGATCCCCATGGTAGGTTTAAAACACCATCCGTCACTCTATGTTTCTATTTTGCATGACAACCCCCACGAAACGTGATATTAAGATATTCATTTTTTCATTCTCTCTCCAAAAAACAACAGCACAGAGGACAGTTCAGGATGAAGATCTACGAGAGGGAGAACTTCGGTGGTCAGAGTCACGAGATGATGGACGACTGCGACAACATCATGGACCGTTACCGCATGAACGACTGCCAGTCCTGCAACGTGATGGACGGCCACTGGCTGATGTACGAGCAGCCCCAGTACAGAGGCAAGATGATGTACATGAGGCCCGGAGAGTACAGGAGCTTCAGGGACATGGGCATGAGCGGCATGAGGTTCATGAGCATGAGGCGTATCACTGATTCCTGCAACTAAATGTTCACAAAATGTTTCTTGAATGTATCAAAAGCCAATAAATGAAGAATTTATGCACATCTTTTTTTGTCAAGCTTCTTGCTCATTGGTCACAATGAAATAGTTTTTACCAAACAATATATGCAATGGTTCATGCAATTTTATATATTGGAACTTTTAGACAGCAAGCTGTGAGAAAACTAGGTTTAAATAGCGCCCCTAGTGTTATCTATTAAGTATTACAATGTGTTTACAGGTTAAAGATCAAGCCAAAGAATTTACACTGCATGTATTATGCAAGTATATTAATGAAGTAACACTAAATGTATGCAATTATAGAAAAGAATTAACACTGGATGTATTATGCAAGTATATTTATTATGGCTGGCCATGTTAACGCGTTATAAATGCGTTAACGCAGCAATCCATTAAAGCCAACAATTATTTTATCATGCATTAACTGCATGTTTGTTTGTTTTTGCATTGGGAGGGGCTTAACGTTACACAGCATTGATGCAGCCACCAGCGTCCTTAGAATCGCAACGGATGACGGCGCGTATGCGCCTCAAGACGCACCGTAAAAGCACCTTATCTCAGAACAGGAAACCAGATACATTTTGCTTACGGCAGACAACAAAAATGTATGTTAACTTGCTATTGCTCCGAGAGTGCATGTTATATTGTTCTGATAACATTACTTTAAAATAAAAGTGTGCAATACACTAGTTTTTCGTTCCTTATTGAATTTGGCGCATAATGCGATTAATCACAGTTAATCACAGAAAAATCATGCGATTAATCAGTTAAATTTTTTCAACTTTGCCCAGCCCTGATATTAATGAATAACACTCAAAGTAATTGGTGAGTTTGGCAGATGGAATTATTTGAAGGTATGACTTGCAAGTGCGGTAGAAAGCAGAGAACACACTTAGGAATGTGAGGTGCAATAAAGAGGGGGATGCAGAATGAAACTGGTCGAGTAAGGACCATCTGAGAGGAGCAGGAAGAGGAGGACTTTCTAACTTTCTAAAACTTGAGACATTGCTAAAATCTACGGCTTTTCTAGTGGACTTATCAAACAGACTATAGACAACGGTAGTCAGGACAATTGGATGCATTTGAGGCCATGTTCCACAGAATATTCTTTGTCGTACTTCAAAGCGTTATTCAATCTGTAATTGTGTTTGCTGTACTTTTTATATCAATATTTTTTGTTATAACTGGAACCATCTATTCCGCTCTATTTTGTGGACGGACCTTATGGCTTAGGGAGCTCTCCTGAGGAAGGCTGAACATGACAAATTGGTGACCCCGACGTGATCCTCGAAGAAACTCAAGGACAGCTGAAAAGAGACATGGCTCGACTAACACTCTCACGTATACCCAAACGTTATAAGTAAGTATAGTTGTTTTAATAAAAGTCTGCATAGGTAGAAATAGGAAATTTAGGCGAGAGCGTCAATGATCCACATTGTCTCTGAAAGCTGAATCTGTATTTCAAGAGGATCCGCCAAAAGCTAAAACTGATAAAACTGCATGGTCAATGTTATTAAGTGTTAAAGCAAGTGTATGTTGCAGCATAGCACAATTGCAAATGGAATACAAATACATGTGTTTAATGTGAAAACTGTGCAGTATAAGTCCATCTGGAATGTCCGTTAACAAAGCGTCTGGGATGCAAATAGCGTTAGATATGTTTTTTCAACAGTTAAAACAAGACAATGCAACATTTTATATTTGTTTTAATTGATTTAAAATAGCTGAATGCTAAACAGTGCACCGTGGGGTAGTTGACAACTCCAATAAAATATGTATCACGCAAACCTTTTCAATTCAATTCCGTTTATTTTGTATAGCCCAAAATCACAAATTACAAGTTTGCCTCGCTGAGAGGCCATATATAAGCCCCCAATTTGATATAAAACACCTGTTAAAATGGTCACTTTGTCAGATTAGGCGATTACAGTTATAAACCCTTGCCATAATTCAACCGAGGGTCACAACAGGCCGCACGTTGGATTTCACAATGTCACCAGGAAAGATGTGCTCCCGGAACGAGAATGTAAACAAACAATGGTGTCAGAAGCCATGTGTTTGATACTGGCTTGTCTTGAGATTGGAAAAACTATTAAAAAAAAGAAAGACAACATAACTGACCTCCTTTTCAAAGTTCCACTGAGCAACACCACCATCATCCCTCTTCACCATGTTTTCAGTTCTGTGCTCCTATTGGTTAACGTGGCAACACGTGGAATCTTTTTGTCAGGACCTCGTGAAGCGTTACACATGCAGTGTCAATTGTCATGGACTACATACAAGGTACCCAGCCACTGAAAAATGCACATAACCTCTCCATTATGTTGGCTTCAAGTTGCTGAGTAATGGATTTCTGAGGGGGAGGGGTCACTGATTCTTTACTTTGGTCAGGTATAAAAGGAAAGGGTTAAACCAGGTAGGTACACAGTTCAGGAGCAGCAGCAGCACATCAACAGCCAACATGACCAACACCGGCATGAACATGAGGGGCAAGGTACTTTTAAAAATCTTTGTGTAATAAGCAGAAATTACTGTG
Organism: Myoxocephalus aenaeus; assembly: GCA_038501785.1. Classification (NCBI taxonomy): domain Eukaryota; kingdom Metazoa; phylum Chordata; class Actinopteri; order Perciformes; family Cottidae; genus Myoxocephalus; species Myoxocephalus aenaeus. The sequence continues at coordinate 488,325 of JBAMJR010000013.1, forward strand.
ACCATATATTCACCTTAATGCTTTATGTATGTTCATTTAAATCAATTCAGTTCATTTTGTATTGCCCAGAATCACAAATTTGCCTCAATGGGCTTTCAAATCTGTACGCATACGACATCCCGGTCTTGGAACCTCACATCGGATGAGGAAAAACTCCCCCAAAAAACAGAAGAAAAAAACGTTCACAGGGAAAAAAAGGAAGAAACCTTCGGAAGAGCAAAAGAGGAGGATCCGTCTCCCCGATCCATGTAAACAGAAGGAGATAGAGAGGAGGGGCATCGGCAGGACAATGGCAGGAGGCTGGACCCAGGAGGCAGGGCCAGCTCCAGACACAGCCACGATCCATAGAAACTTGAGAGGCAAAAAAGCACAAAGACTCCGGGGAAGAAGTAGTAATTTGCATTGAAGAGACATTAATTCTGCCAGAAGAAGAAGAAGAATCCCTTATTAGTCCCACAGTGGGGACATTTATTCTCTGCATTTGGAGCAGTGGGATGCCCCTAGTGAAGCGCCCGGGAAGCCACTGGGGGTTCAGTGTCTTGCTCAGGGACACTTCAACATGCAAACTATGGGGAGACTGGGGATTGAACCGGCTACCTTGTGGTTGCAGGACGACCAGCTCATGGAGAGATGGAGAGGAGAGAGGAGCTCAGTGTATCTTAAGATGTCCCCAAGCAATCTAGGCCTATAGCAGCATAGAGGCTGGACCAGGAGGCTCTGGCTCCCATCCTACTTTTTAAGACTCTGGGAACCACACGTAGCCCTGCATTCAGAGAGTGCGGCTCACTAGTGTGGTAATATGGTTCTATAAGCTCCTTAAGATATGATGGTGCATCACCAACTAAGGCTTTTTAGGTGAAAAGGAGAATTTTAAATCTGATTCTTGATTTTACAGGAAGCCAGTGGAGAGCAGCTAATACAGGAGTAATGTGATCTCTTTTCTTAGTTTTCGTTAGTACACGAGCTGCAGCATTCTGGATCAACTGGAAACATTTATGAGACTTGTAAGAGCAGCATGATAATAAGGAGTTACAGTAATCTAGTCGAGAAGTGACAAATGCGTGAACCAATTTTTCTGCATCGCTTTGAGACAAGATGTGCCAGATTTTTTTTATGTTGCGTCGGTGAAAAAAGGCAGTACTTGATTTAAAATTCACTTGTTTTCAGATCACCTTCTACGAGGAGAAGAACTTCCAGGGTCGCTCCTATGAGTGCATGAACGACTGCTCTGACATGACCTCCTACCTGAGCAGGTGCCAGTCCTGCAGGGTGGAGAGCGGCTGCTTCATGGTCTACGACCGCACCAACTACATGGGAAGCCAGTACTTCATGAGGAGGGGCGAGTACGCCGACTACCAGAGCATGATGAGCATGAGCGGTGGCATGAGTGGCATTAGGTCTTGCCGTATGATCCCCATGGTAGGTTTAAAACACCATCCGTCACTTTATGTTTCTATTTTGCATGACAACCCCCACGAAACGTGATATTAAGATATTCATTTTTTCATTCTCTCTCCAAAAAACAACAGCACAGAGGACAGTTCAGGATGAAGATCTACGAGAGGGAGAACTTCGGTGGTCAGAGTCACGAGATGATGGACGACTGCGACAACATCATGGACCGTTACCGCATGAACGACTGCCAGTCCTGCAACGTGATGGACGGCCACTGGCTGATGTACGAGCAGCCCCAGTACAGAGGCAAGATGATGTACATGAGACCCGGAGAGTACAGGAGCTTCAGGGACATGGGCATGAGCGGCATGAGGTTCATGAGCATGAGGCGTATCACTGATTCCTGCAACTAAATGTTCACAATGTTTCTTGAATGTATCAAAAGCCAATAAATGAAGAATTTATGCACATCTTTTTTTGTCACGCTTCTTGCTCATCGGTCACAATGAAATAGTTTGTACCAAACAATATATGCAATGGTTCATGCAATTTTATATATTGGAACTTTTAGACAGGAAGCTGTGAGAAAAATAGGTTTGAATAGCGCCCCTAGTGTTAGCTATTACGTATTACAATGTGTTTACAGGTTAACAGGTAAATTTCCCTTTTTAAAGTCACTTGCATATGTTACATACCCATGTGTTGTATATCAAAAATTACAGAACAATCTCAGCTATCTATATGAGGCACCATTGTCCCGAGGCACAAGTGTAAAGAGAAAATATGACTAAAGCTGAAAAATGTAATCTTGATTTTGTAAATGTTTCATATTTGTTGTGAAAACTTTACTCAGGTGGTATATCGGTTTTGGTGATGGAAATTTGTTTACCAAAGGTCTTAATATATGAATAAAATGGTAGACACATGTAAATAAATGTCTAAAATCAAATGTATTATTATATGGTGGGGATGATGAGCTGTGGCTGGCTTTGTGGCCTGCTAGGTGATCTGTTGGCAGGCAGCCGGACAGGGAGACTGCTGCAGCGATGCTGCATGTTGTCCTCTGGACCCTCACAGCTCTGAATCCACTCTGTAAAATACATTAATACTAGTCAGTATGAGTTCACTGATAGAAAGTAATGATTAGACACCGACATGTAAGGAAGATCCAACACTGACTATGCTTAGACACTGCATGAGCTAGCTACGTGCAAACATTGCTAAAGCTAACAGATCCAACTATGCTTAGGCCATGAGCTGAAAATGCACAACGTTAGTTACAGCCTTACAAACACATAACTGAGATCCAACACTACTAATCGTACTAAGTTCACTGTAAGAAAGTTAACGGTGATAGGGACAACAGTTGATTACCCACCGTTCATAGCTGTAATCAGCTATCTCCGTTAGCGCGCTACCGCTAGCTCTGTGTTAGCATCAGCTACCGTGACATAAACAGTACTGTAGTAATGATTAATGGAGGTCCAACACTACTGGTCGTACTATGTTCACTGTAAGAAAGTTAACGGTGATAGGGACAACAGTTGATTACGCACCGTTCAGTCGTAGACACGGAAGAAAACATCCAATACGGCACAATGTAGTGACGTGATAACACTACTAAGCTATCGTCAACAAACAAACGTTATTTACGGTCTTACAAAGACATAATTGAGGTCCAACACTACTGGTCGTACTACGTTCACTGTAAGAAAGTTAACGGTGATAGGGACAACAATTGATTACGCACCGTTCAGTCTCACAGAAACGCTGTAGCCAGCTATCTGGCCCGTTAGCTCCGGCTAGCTCCTTGTTAGCGAATCCTTCAGGCACTGAAGCTGCGCCGTCTGTCCATCCTCTCCAAGATAGCTTTGCTCAGGACTCTTTGCTTGGCATCTTCTGACTCACACTGAAGCTTTGCACGCGTCATACGACATGCATTTAGATGCTCAGACGCGGAAGTGGAAACCATATCCGCCAGATTTGAAACCATATCTCTGTGACGTATTATTGTGAAGATAGGATTTTATTAAAAACTTAAACATCTGCCCCCGCTTCGAAGCGGGCCCCGCCCCCAAAGGGTTAAAGGTCAAGCCAAAGAATTAACACTGAATGTATTATTTAAGTATATTAATGAAGTAACACTAAATGTATGCAATTATATAAAAGAAGTAACAGTGGATGTATTATGTAAGTATATTAATGAATAACACTGAATGTAATTGGTGAGTTTAGCAGATGGAGTTATTGGAAGGTATGACTTCAAGTGAGGTAGAAAGTACACTTAGGAATGTGAGGTGCAATAAAGAGGGGGATGCAGAATGAAACTGGTCGCGTAAGGACCATCTGAGAGGATCAGGAAGAGGAGGACTTTCTAACTTTATAAAACTTGAGACATTGCTAAAATCTACGGCTTTTCTAGCGGACTATCAAGCAGACTATAGACAACGGTAGTCAGGACGATTGGATGCATTTGAGGCCCTGTTCCGCGGAATATTCTTTGTCGTACTTCAATAAAAATATTGTGCTTGTGGTACACATGCGTCATGGAATCCATCAAACTTATAGTTTTTTGTCACCAAACCTGAAAGCGACATGAAGTCCAGACAACTGCTCCATTGGACTCCATGTTAAATCGGAGCTCAATTTTCTCTCATGAAGCAAACGGAGGTACTTTCTGAACTGCCATTAAGCTCTTATTTCTAAACCCCACAAACATTGAAGTACACGGAAACGTCACAAAAGTCTTGTGCCTCTCCTGATTTCGATATTTCCGTAATCGGAGTCATAGTTTTCTGTCAAATTCAGTATTTTGACAGTTTTTTTTCTTCATAAAATCCCCAGTCCAGTCTCCCTCTAATAATCAGTCTGCCACTCAGTGACACAGGTGCTTCAAATGAGCTAATCAGGTTAGTTTCACATACATATACTTAAATACAGACATAGACAGACATACACATACCAACTGCAGGCTCTTAGGGGAGAGGAAGAGAAGTTAATTTAATTGCAAGCGTGAAGTTAGCTTGTGTTAGAACAAATGGCTGACTGTGTTTGTGTCTATGTGCGAGCGCGGGCGTGAACGGCCATGTGCGTGCATATGTAATTATGGTCGCGTGCACGTTTGCGCACGCGTATGTGCCCGCGTGTATGTATGCCAATCTAAATACAGAGATGAGAGGAGCAAGAGCTTCACTGTCGCTCACTGTCACATTTTTAACTAATTTTGGTGATTTCACCATGTTTTTGGCTCAGAAGCCAGGGTTTAACAGATGGTTTTGTAGACAATCCACTCCCAGTCTTAAGATCTCGTCTGCCCATTCACCCTGGTGCCCCAATCCAGAGACCTGTGTTTATGAAGCAATCGCTGCTCTCAAGTCCATCACAAATACAGAAATGACACCTCAATAACCTCAACAACACATCTCACTACCGGTAACATATAAATTGCGGCGTCTTACGGCAGTAGTCGCCACACCATCGACATTTCTTGAGAAATGTTCTAGTTCCAGCTGTAATTGTGCTTGCTGTAGTTTTTATATACATCTGTTTTGTTATAACTGGAACCATCTATTCAGCTCTATTTTGTGGACGGACCTCATGGCTTAGGAAGGCCGAACACGACACATTGGTGACCCCGACATGATCCTCGAAGAAGCTCAAGGACGGCTGAAAAGAGACGTGGCTCGACTAATACTCTCGCGGGTACCCAAACGTTAAAGGGAAGCAGAGCCGTTTTAATAAAAGTTTGCATAGGTAGAAATAGGAAATTCAGGCAAGAGTGTTGGTGATCCATGTTGTCTCTGAAAGCTGAATCTGTGTTCCAGGATGGTCAAAGTTATTAAGTGTTAAAGCAAATTAAAGTTGCAGCATAGCACAATTGCAAATGGAATACAGATAGATGTGTTTAATGTCAAGACTGCGCTGTATAAATAAAGCACCTTTAAAATGGTCACTTTGTCAGATTAGACGATTAGAGTCATAAACCATTGCCGTGGTTCACCCGAGGGACACAACAGGCCAAACGTTGGCTTTCACAAGCCATGTGATGTCACCAGGAAAGATGACTGACTCCAGAGAATGAGAATGTAAACAAACAATGCTGCCAGAAGCTGTGTGTTTGACACTGGCTTATCTTGAGATTGGAAAAGCTATTAAAAAAGAAAGACATCATAACTAACCTTTTTTTCAAAGTTCCACTGAGCAACACCACCATCATCCCTCTTCACCATGTTTTCTGTTATATGCACCTATTAGTCAACGTGGTAACGTTGACAAATTTTTGTCAGGACCTTGTGAGGCGTTACACATGCAGTGTCAATTGTCATGGACTACAAGGTTCCCAGCCCCTGAAAAATGTACGTAACCTCTCCATTCTGTTGGCTTCAATGGTAAGTTGCTGAGTAAGGGGGTTCTGAGGGGGAGGGGTCACTGATTCTTTACCTTGGTCAGGTATAAAAGGAAAGGGTTAAACCAGGTAGGTACACAGTTCAGGAGCAGCAGCAGTGCATCGACAGCCAACATGAGCAACACCAGCATGAACATGAGGGGCAAGGTACTTTTTAAAATCTTTTTGTAATAAGTAGAAATTACTGTGACCATATATTTACCTTAATGCTTTATTTATAATCCTTTACAATTCACTTGCTTTCAGATCACCTTCTACGAAGAGAAGAACTTCCAGGGTCGCTCCTATGAGTGCATGAACGACTGCTCTGACATGACCTCCAACCTGAGCAGATGCCAGTCCTGCAGGGTGGAGAGCGGCTGCTTCATGGTCTACGACCGCACCAACTACATGGGAAGCCAGTACTTCATGAGGAGGGGCGACTACTCCGACTACCAGAGCATGATGGGCATGAGGGACTGCATCAGGTCTTGCCGTATGATCCCCATGGTAGGTTTAAAACAGACCTTAAAAGGTGATCTTTAAATGATACCTTTTCATCTCTGAAATAATCAACATTTGTTTTCTTCGAAACAGCACAGGGGACAGTTCAGGATGAAGATCTACGAGAGGGAGAACTTCGGTGGTCAGAGTCACGAGATGATGGACGACTGCGACAACATCATGGACCGTTACCGCATGAACGACTGCCAGTCCTGCCACGTGATGGACGGCCACTGGCTGATGTACGAGCAGCCCCAGTACAGAGGCAAGATGATGTACATGAGGCCCGGAGAGTACAGGAGCTTCAGGGACATGGGCATGAGCAGCATGAGGTTCATGAGCATGAGGCGTATCACTGATTCCTGCAACTAAATGTTCACAAAATGTTTCTTGAATGTATCAAAAGCCAATAAATTAATATTTTATTCACATCTTTTTTTTGTCAAGCTTCTTGCCCATCGGTCACAATGTAAGGAGGGCCCGTTTTAGATCCCTGAGGTTTCCCTCTCAGTTTGCTTTCGATTACAATTTATAGAGATAATGACGGATGTTAAAAAACCCATTTGTTCAGTTTCCCCGTGGCCTACCTATACTATTGAGCCACGTCTCCACTGAACTGTTTTCTCTATTAGAAAAGGAAGATGAACCGTTTTACACACAGTGCAACCCAAACGATTACTTACATTTGTCTGGATCTGGAAACGAGGCAGGATCGTGCTGGATTGTGTTCCCTGGTCAATGGCCTCGACCCGGTGTTACCTTCTTCGTCACGAAAAACCTGGAAGTTATCTTATTCCATTAAACGGGAGTCCCCATTGAGTAGAGTTCTTCACTCTTATTTGAGAGTATACATTTTATTTCAACAAGAGTTATTATACACACAGTACCATAACAGTCCTTTTCTTTACTTTGAGGAAATCCCCGCAGTAGCTAAGAGTCAGTTCACCAGTATCATATGTTAAAAAAACTACAAGAGTAAAAGGTCACATTTGTAATTCATCAACCGGTTCTTTTTTGTCTTGGAGGAAATCCCCGCATCGCTTAGAAGCAGTTACCAGTAATTACAATAAGGAAAATCTCTGTTTGATTTCTCAAACAGAGTGGTTCCTTCTCAGGGACAGAGCCCAAGAGGAACTAAAGAAGTGCGCAGTTATCACAGTATATATAGACAAGTGCGTGGGAAGATCTCTATCGAGACATAGTGGGAGTAACAGGTGCGTGTGATTACAATATGCGTTGACCTTGGTCAAACGCTCAATAGCGTGTTTGTGGTTACAGTTGCAAAAGCTACTCAAGGTCAGCTGATAAGCAGCAGGACCATATTTCGACCTGTTTTCCGTATATAACAGGATACTATCTGCTATGACCCTATTTAGATCTGTCTTCCGTCTACAAGATACCATCTACTATGACCATATTTAGACTTGTGTCATGTGATATATAAATGTCATAAAAAACAGGAATGTACTATCACGTATTAAGCGTGATAAAAGACAATTTCACTCAAAACAATTCAGTTATAATGCATCGTGATAAAAGACTATTTCACTCAAAACAATTCAGTTATAATGCATCGTGATAAAAGACTATTTCACTCAAAACAATTCAGTTATAATGCATAAAGAGAAAATGAAAAGAACTTAGAAAAGAAAAGAATAGAGAAAGAACTTGTATTTTACATAACCCAATCCTCAACAATACAAGTATACTAATGAATAACACTGAATGTAATTGGTCAGTTTAGCAGATGGAATTATTTGAAGGTATGACTTGCAAATGAAGTAGAAAGTATAGAACACACCTAGGAATGTGAGGTGCAATAAAGAGGGGGATGCAGAATGAAACTGGTCGTGTATGGACCATCTGAGCGGAGCAGGAAGAGGAGGACTTTCTAACTTTATAAAACGTGAGACATTGCTAAAATCTACGGCTTTTCTAGAGGACTATCAAACAGACTATAGACAACAGTAGTCTGGACGATTGGATGCATTTGAGGCCCTGTTCCGCGGAATATTCTTTATTGTACTTCAAAGCGTTATTCAGTGTGGCGATGCGCAACAAGGCTCCACAGAGCCTTGTGCAGCAAGCACACTGCATGTACTCCTGCGGGCTTAATAATAAGCATAGTCCCACAAAACCTTGCAGAGTATCTCCTCACGCAGCGTTGCGAGCACATGCGTCAAAATACATCAAAATGTGCGCCCTGCATCGGGAATCATGTGTTATGACTTTTCTAAGAGATTAGGCCAGCCATTTCCCCCCAAAACTATAAGAAATTGTCCCATTCACCTGAAAGGGGTTTCGGCATGAAGAGAGCAAAAAAACACAAATGATGTGCCCATAGTGACTCGCCATACTTTAACGTAGAGAAATATTTGAAACTTTGAAACTTTAATAAAAGGCTAGAGTTTATTTGCCCCATTGGGCATTTTTTGATAGCTAGCACAGTTTTCATGTAATCATTGTTCAAGTTTAGGACAATTTTCGGACCGTTTCCGAGTTTACAATGGGTGTGTATGGAGCAGGTTAGAGTGGTGATGGCATTGCCAGAGCACAGAGCAGCGTCAGGATCTTGCAAAAAAAGATTTGTATTTTTGCGTGTGTGCGCGCGTGCGCATGTGTATGCCACTCTAAATACAGAGATGAGAGGAGCGACAGTGGAGCTGTCGCTCACGGTCACAATTTTAACTCCACAAAAATAACAAGCATATCGGCGCGTTCGGCTGCGTCTTTCCTCTCTGTTGATTGTACTATTTTGGTGATTTCACCATGTTTTTGCCTCAGAAGACCGGGTTTAACAGATGGTTTTGTAGACAATCCACTCCCAGTCTTAAGATCTCGTCTGCCCATTCACCCTGGTGCCCCAATCCAGAGACCTGTGTTTATGAAACAACAGCTGCTCTCAAGTCCATCACAAATAAAGAAATGACACCTCAATAACACATCTCACTAACTGTAATATATATATATATATATATATATATATATATATATATATATATATTGCGACATCTTACGGCAGTAGTCGCCACACTATCAAAATTTCTTTGTTGTAGTTTTTATATCAATCCGTTTTGTTATAACTGGAACCATCTATTCGGCTCTATTTTGTGGACGGACCTCATGGCTCAGGGAGCTCTCCTGAGGCAGGCCGAACACGCCAAATTGGTGACCCCAACGTGATCCTTGAAGAAGCTCAAGGAAAGGGAAGCAGAGCCGTTTTAATAAAAGTCTGTATAGGTAGAAATAGGAAATTTAGGCGAGTGTCAGTGATCCACGTCGTCTCTGAAAGCTGAATCTGTGTTCCAGGAGGATCCGCCAAAAGATAAAACTGGTAAAACTGCATGGTCAAAGTTATTAAGTGTTAAAGCAAATGAAAGTTGCAGGATAGTACAATTGCAAATGGAATACAGATACATGTGTTTAATGTCAAAACTGTGCTGTATAGGTCCAATAAAGCACCTTTAAAATAGTCACTTTGTTGATGATTATAGTCATAAACCCTTGCTGTGATTCAATCGAGGGACACAACAGGCCACACGTTGGCTTTCACAAGCCGCGTGATGTCACCGGGAAAGATGACTGACTCCCGAGAATGAGAATGTAAACAAATGCAGTCAGAAGCCTTGTGTTTGACACTGGCTTATCTTGAGATTGGAAAAGCAATTAAAAAAAAGAAAGACATCATAACTGACCTCCTTTTCAAAGTTCCACTGAGCAACACCACCATCATCCCTCTTCACCATGTTTTCAGTTATATGCACCTATTGATCAACGTGGCAACACGTGGAATCTTTTTGTCAGGACCTTGTGAGGCGTTACACATGCAGTGTCAATTGTCATGGACTACAAGGTTCCCAGCCCCTGAAAAATGTACGTAACCTCTCCATTCTGTTGGCTTCAATGGTAAATTGCTGAGTAAAGGGGTTCTGAGGGGGAGGGGTCACTGATTCTTTACCTTGGCCAGGTATAAAAGGATAGGGTTAAACCAGGTAGGTACACAGTTCAGGAGCAGCAGCAGTGCATCTACAGCCAACATGAGCAACACCGGCATGAACATGAGGGGCAAGGTACTTTTAAAAATATTTTTGTAATAAATAGAAATTACTGTGACCATATATTCGCCTTGATGCTTTATTTATAATCCTTTACAATTCACTTGCTTTCAGATCACCTTCTACGAGGAGAAGAACTTCCAGGGTCGCTCCTATGAGTGCATGAACGATTGCTCTGATATGACTTCCAACCTGAGCAGATGCCAGTCCTGCAGGGTGGAGAGCGGCTGCTTCATGGTCTACGACCGCACCAACTACATGGGAAGCCAGTACTTCATGAGGAGGGGCGAGTACTCCGACTGCCAGAGTATGATGGGCATGAGGGACTGCATCAGGTCTTGCCGTATGATCCCCATGGTAGGTTTAAAACATACCTTAAAAGGTGATCTTTAAGTGATACCTTTTCATCTCTGAAATAATCAACATTTGTTTCTTTTTTCTTCAAAACAGCACAGGGGACAGTACAGGATGAAGATCTACGAGAGGGAGAACTTCGGTGGTCAGAGTCACGAGATGATGGACGACTGCGACAACATCATGGACCGTTACCGCATGAACGACTGCCAGTCCTGCAACGTGATGGACGGCCACTGGCTGATGTACGAGCAGCCCCAGTACAGAGGCAAGCAGATGTACATGAGGCCCGGAGAGTACAGGAGCTTCAGGGACATGGGCATGAGCGGCATGAGGTTCATGAGCATGAGGCGCATCACTGATTCCTGCAACTAAATGTTCACAAAATGTTTCTTGAATGTATCAAAAGCCAATAAATGAATATTTTATGCATAAATTTTTTTGTCAAGCTTCTTGTCCAACTGTCACAATGAAATATGTTGTACCAAACAATATATGGAACGGTTCATGCAATGTTATATATTGGAACTTTTAGACCGCAAGCTGTGAGGTTTAAATAGCGCTCTTAGTGTTAGCTATTAGGTATTACAATGTGTTTACAGGTTAAAGGTCAAGTGAAAGAATTAACACTGGATGAATTATGCAAGTATAATAATGTATACTATCCAATCACCCCATATTGGGGAGGGTACCCCCTTTATTGTCAGGGTTCAGACCTTTGGAGTAATACCGTATAAAAGTATATATTGAACAATATAGTTTTGCAATATACCAGTTATAAGTTATAAGACTAAGCAAACCATTTAGATATGCTCCAAACACACAACTAAACAACCAAAACCAACTATATGGATTTAAATTTCCAAATGAGTCCTACGGATTCAAACGCTACCTTCCAATCTCTTCTCAGACAACGCATCAGCATAAAGTCCTCCAGACAAAGCAATTTCTCCCAGCGACTGTACATAAAAATGTCTTACCTTATGAAGGTTTTCTCCGGCTTTCTAGGTCAGACATGCTTTCTCTATACGTCTCAACAAAGACCAGCTCCATGCTCAGATCAGTGAACTGTCCGCAGGAGGTTATGAGTTACGCACCCCTCGTGAGGTAGCTTTCTACTGCCGCCATATCAAATCCTACACGTCACAAAATGTGGAGACTTGAAGATTCTGGGTGGCTAAAAAGTGCTGTCAATCTCATTTGGACGCTGTAGAAAATAGGCTCTCGCAATTAAAAGAAGGTGTCTTAGACTCAAATCGGAGTTTGGGCAGAGAAGATATGATTGAAATAGTGTAGAATTATGATCCATGAGCAAATACTTTATGTGATTTGAGGGTACAAAAGCATTATTTTGGTTGATTTACTTTATGTTACTGCTTTATGTGCATGTATTGAACACCATTAGTGATATAAAAGTTAAAAAAATGTCTAACTTTATAAAACTTGAGACTTGAGAAAATCTACGGCTTTCCTAGCGCACGACCGAGCAGACTATAGACAACGGTAGTCTGGAAGATTGGATGCATTTGAGGCCCTATTCCACGAAATATTCTTTGTCGTACTTCAAAGCGTTATTCAATCTGTAATTGTGTTTGCTGTACTTTTTATATAAATATTTTTGTTAGAACTGGAACCATCTATTCGTCTCTATTTTGTGGTAGGACCTCATGGCTTAGGGAGCTCTCCTGAGAAAGGCCAAACACGACCAATTGGTGACCCCGACGTGATCCTCGAAGAAGCTCAAGGATGTCTGAAAAGAGACGTGGCTCGACTAACACTCTTGCGGGTACCCAAATGTTAAAGGTAAGCAGAGCCGTTTTATTAAAAGTCTGCATAGGTAGAAAAAAGAAATTTAGGCGAGTGTCGGTGATCCACGTCGTCTCTGAAAAACTAAAACTGGTAAAACCGCATGTTCAAAAATATTAAGTGTTAAACAAGTGTATGTTGCAGCATAGCACAATTGCAAATGGAATACAAATACATGTGTTTAATGTGAAAACTGAGCAGTATAAGTCCAACTGGGTTGGCCGTTAACACGTCTGGGACGCAAATAGCGTTAAATACGTTATTTCAACAGTTAAAACAAGACAATGCAACATTTAATATTTGTTTTAATTGATATACAATATCTGAATGCTAACAGTGCCTCGTGGGGGAATTGACATCTCCAATAATACCTGAATCATTTCAACACAATGTTTAAACAAAAAATCACACTTTCAGCTGATTCTCAATAACAAATCACGTATCCAAGCATATTCATACTTAAATTGCTATTCATTACATTTTTAAATAAGTTTGCTGGAATTTAAGTTTGCTGAATACTTTTTCAGTTTTCTTCTCCACCACCGCTCTAATGCCGGGTGCAGACGACCCAATCTTTTTGTCTATTAAAGGCGCAACTAACGTGGGGGCAGAATAATAATATTGCAGCAAACAACCATTTGCTATGTAAAGATACAGTGAAGTATTGACGACATGAGCAGAGAATAAAGTCGCTCTCCCTCCGTGTGCGTTCTTATCAGAGCTTCTCTTTGTCGACGTAGCCGTGCGGCCGTGCATGCTTTTAGTTAGGGTGACCAGACGTCCTCTTTTTCCCGGACATGTCCTCTTTTCGAGACCTAAAAAATGCGTCCGGCAGGGATTCCAAAAACGTCCAGGATTTTGCCTCGTTGGATATTTGTGTTTCTCTGGGTCTTTCACAAACTAGTTATTACGCCCTTACAAGTTTTGGAAATGGTATCTCCCTTACGTTCCACCTTCTTGCGCGAGCTCTGACTGTAGAGAGAACTGTCATCGGTCGACCGATCTCAGTGTTGCCAGATGCACGATAATTATCCTCCAAATACGACCATTTTTTAGCCTTTGGTACGATACTTCGCCATTTCCAATCTGGCAACACTGAGGACCTTGCCACCTCCAGTACTTGCATTGTTTACAACAGCACTTGACATCTGCAGCCATGCCGAAACGTAAATGTAAGTTCACGGACAAACTCAAAAAATCACTTGTCTGTTGAATCACTGAAGGGGATTCTGTGCACCCAGTACAATTTCAAACACATGACCTGCAAGGACTTTCATACCTATTTGATAGGTAATCGCCGACTCTTGGGAAAGATTCAGTCTTCAGAGAAATATGCCCAACCACATGAGGAGGACTGAAAAGTGTCTTCATTTTCTTATTTTAATATGTGGCTATATAAAGTATTTATTATTTAGAATTTTTTATTTGTTATCATTATTGCTTCAATATATGGACAAGACACATTAAAGAAGCACTGGACTAAATGCCACAAAAAAAGATTTGTTTTACATTTGCACTTTGCAATTTTGTTAAAGTTCAATAAACAGATGTTCATATAGTCATTTGTGTCATTTCATTTGTGACATTTGTATGCATTCACATATATTCATATGCGGCATGCTATACACTACCCCCCCTCCCGCGACGAAGTGTCCTCTTTTTCACAAACTCAAATCTGGTCACCCTATTTTAGTGCATGTTTGTGCACATGAGCGGGCCACACTGGTTGGCTCATGGCCTACGCTCTGCACTGCGTCATCTACTGCGGTTGCAGCTGATTACTCCGGAGGCAATGTCACAGAGGCGTATCGCCCGACCTCCGGTCCTCCCCCAGGTATTGGCTTAGTCAGCTCTTTTGCCATAGTTTCCACTGTTAGCGCTGTTAGCAATGTTAGCTGATAGCCACTGGCTCTGTCGCAATGTTCAAAGCCGCTGAAAGGGAATAGATAAGCCACCAAATTGGTATAAAGCACCTTTAAGATGGTCACTTTGTCAGATTAGACGATTAGTCATAAACCATTGCCGTGATTCAACCGAGCGACACAACAGGCCACACGTTGGCTTTCACAAGCCGCGTGATTTCACCGGGAAAGATGTGATAGGGACTTACTTCCCAGAACAGGAATGTAAACAAATAATGGTGTCAGAAGCTGTGTGTTTGATACTGGCTTATGTTGAGTTTGGAAAAGCTATGAAAATAAGAAAGACAACATAACTGACCTCCTTTTCAAAGTTCAACTGAGCAACACCATCATCATCCCTCTTCACCATGTTTTCAGTTCTGTGTCCCTATCGATCAACGTGGCAACACATGGAATCTTTTTGTCAGGACCTCGTGAAGCGTTACACATGCAGTGTCAGTTGTCATGGACTACATACAAGGTACCCAGCAACTGAAAAATGCACGTAACATCTCTATTCTGTTGGCTTCAATGGTAAATTGCTAAGTAAGGGGGTTCTGAGGGGGAGGGGTCACTAACTTTACCTTGGTCAGGTATAAAAGGAAAGGGTTAAACCAGGTAGTTACACAGTTCAGGAGCAGCAGCAGTACATCTACAGCCAACATGAGCAACACC
The DNA here is from genome assembly GCA_038501785.1 of Myoxocephalus aenaeus. Classification (NCBI taxonomy): domain Eukaryota; kingdom Metazoa; phylum Chordata; class Actinopteri; order Perciformes; family Cottidae; genus Myoxocephalus; species Myoxocephalus aenaeus. The sequence continues at coordinate 503,399 of JBAMJR010000013.1, forward strand.
GGCATGAACATGAGGGGCAAGGTACTTTTAAAAATCTTTGTGTAATAAGCAGAAATGACTGTGACCATGAATTCACTTTGATGCTTTATTTCTAATAATTTACAATTCACTTGTTTTCAGATCATCTTCTACGAGGAGAAGAACTTCCAGGGTCGCTCCTATGAGTGCATGAACGACTGCTCTGACATGACCTCCAACCTGAGCAGGTGCCAGTCCTGCAGGGTGGAGAGCGGCTGCTTCATGGTCTACGACCGCACCAACTACATGGGGAACCAGTACTTCATGAGGAGGGGCGAGTACTCTGACTACCAGAGCATGATGGGCATGAGGGACTGCATCAGGTCTTGCCGTATGATCCCCATGGTAGGTTTAAAACAGACCTTAAAAGGTGATCTTCAAGTGATATCTTTGTATCTGAAATAATCAACATTTGTTTCTTGTTTCTTCAAAACAGCACAGGGGACAGTTCAGGATGAAGATCTACGAGAGGGAGAACTTCGGTGGTCAGAGTCACGAGATGATGGACGACTGCGACAACATCATGGACCGTTACCGCATGAACGACTGCCAGTCCTGCCACGTGATGGACGGCCACTGGCTGATGTACGAGCAGCCCCAGTACAGAGGCAAGCAGATGTACATGAGGCCCGGAGAGTACAGGAGCTTCAGGGACATGGGCATGAGCGGCATGAGGTTCATGAGCATGAGGCGTATCACTGATTCCTCCAACTAAATGTTCAATAAATCAAATGCAACTAAATAAACAATGTCTGCGTTTTAACTATTGCCTCACTCCCTCAATGAAATATTTCAACAAAATATATACAATGTGTCATTAAATCTGATATATTTAAACTTTTTAGACAAGACATTTTTAGACAGTACATTTTCACCAGAGGTGTTTGTTGAACCCAACAGACAAGTGCACATACCACTGATCTTAAAAAAAAAGAAGGATTCATATTCTTGGTATATAACAATTTGAAATATAACAGGTTATGAAAAATCTTAAATTGAACAATAAAATCAAAATTAGGATATTATATTTTCAAAGCAAGGTCCAACAATTGTACATTACATGCAATAACATATACAAGAATTTTACAGATGAAAAGTAAGGATAATTCAAAAGTTCTAGTAATGCTGAAGTATAAAACCAAACTTAAACTCAAAACCATCTTGTTATGCATTCGCACCACAACCCACATGCCCCACTTTCTGTCCCGTTTTAGCAGAAGATTGGAAAGACTGTTTCTATAAGTGAGCATGAGATATTGTATTATGCTGAACAAATATGGGAAATTTGTGGGGAACAAGTAGAAAAGTAAACACACACATTCTTTACATGTCCAATATTGGACTTATTGAGAAAGACTCTCTGAAACTAGAAAGTATTTTGGGTATTAACTTACAAGGAAAAATCAGCTGGCGCGCATCTCTTTAACAAATTGTATGACGGCATGAAGCCCCCCCCCCCCCCCCCCCCCCACTACCCCACACCTCCTGCTTTCTTTTGGTGTTTGGTTTCTTGGGAGTTTTCTATTTTTTAGTTATTTTCTGTTATTTATAAATTTGACTTGTATGAAGTATTTTTTTTTTAAATTGCAATAGCCCCTGAAGTTAACAATTGGTCTGGAAGATGATTAAAGGAACATTGCAATAAAGTATTAAAAAAACACACCAGTCTGTTCGTTTCATTTGCATTTGGGTCCATCATCTGCTACTTGTACTATCAACTCAACCATATGACCTGACCAATGGACCCAGCAGAACAATTATTTGGTCAGGAACTTTATGTGGTGACTTATAACCTTTTGTGTCTACAAAATGGCCACCGTGAGTGGGGAAAGAGAGGAAGCCTCATCATAGGCATGCTGGGATGTTTTCTCAAGGCCTTGGTTTGCAAAAATGTATGCCTGGGTGGAATGAGGACTTTATTTGCACTTCTGCGTCCTGGTCTGTTAGCTTTGAGCCTGCTTTCCAGTCTTCTGGCGACCAGCCATCCCTTTGGCCCTTTCAGCAACCAGCCATCTATGCCAACACCCAGAGCAGTCCCTTCCCCTACTACCTGCACTCCAATCTGCGAGAAGCACGTTCATTAATTAGCCAAATAACCTGATAATGGGTGTTGCTGATAAATGCCCGTAAATAAAGGTGTCATACCCTGAGTGAACATCTGTACAGTGTATGAAACGTACAAGGTGGTCTGGACTTCATCAAACATCTGACCTGATTGGCAATTGCGGTCAGCCACTGAAGTAGCTAATGGTTAGCTACATAGTAACTATTGGTAATGTTGGTAATGCCACATAGTAATCATTTCAAGACATGAAATGGCACTCTCAACTATGCTATGCTTGTTGGTTTTCACGCCTACGACTCCAGAGAACCACTTTGGTAAAACACATTCAATCACTGAGCTGAAAATTCAGTTTCGTACACCAATAACAGCAAGCATAAGCTAAAGATTACTTTACCTTTACCTACAATTTAGGTCAGTCCACCTACATTTTGGTTAGTTGTTCAATGGATACAACAATTGTGATGTGGTGTTCTGTTTAAAAGTGACGCTCTGCCCTCCTATGTGTTGTGGAACCTGTCGAACTCTGCTCTGTAACCATGACACACTTCACGGGGTACAAAGATCCTTTGTCGTGCCCGTCTCTGTTTTCTGTGTAACCTGGTCAAAAGGGTGACATTTCTAAAGTCATGTGACTGTGCAGCGCAGTAACAGAGGCCTCTACAGTGCTCTATAGCATGTTGCTGGGTCAGGGGATTAAACAATGGGGGGGCCACTGACTCGGTAGGGTTTGGGCGGCTATAAAAGCAAGGGTTAAACCCAACAGGACAGCAGTAGCAACAGCAGCAGCTCAACAAGTACTATACAAGTATGACCACCACTGACATGAGCATGGGCAAGGTAAGCACCCGGATCGTTTCAATGTGCACTTTAAACCGAATAAACATTAGATTTGCTAAATCAAATAATCTCCATGCTTTTACTAACAACCCAACGTATATACTAATGCATCCCTTGTTTTCAGATCATCTTCTACGAGGACAGGAACTTCCAGGGTCGCTCCTATGAGTGCATGAGCGACTGCTCTGACATGACCTCCTACCTGAGCAGGTGCCAGTCCTGCAGGGTGGAGAGCGGCTGCTTCATGGTCTACGACCGCTCCAACTACATGGGGAACCAGTACTTCATGAGGAGGGGCGAGTACGCCGACTACCAGAACATGATGGGCATGAGCGGTGGTATGAGTGGCGTCAAGTCTTGCCGTATGATCCCCATGGTAGGTTTAAAACACCATCCGTCACACTATGTTTCTACTTCGGGTGACAACCCCCACGAAACTTGATATTAAGATATTTCTTTTTTCATTCTCTCTCCAAAAAACAACAGCACAGGGGACAGTTCAGGATGAAGATCTACGAGAGGGAGAACTTCGGTGGTCAGAGTCACGAGCTGATGGACGACTGCGACAACATCATGGACCGTTACCGCATGAACGACTGCCAGTCCTGCCACGTGATGGACGGCCACTGGCTGATGTACGAGCAGCCCCAGTACAGAGGCAAGATGATGTACATGAGGCCCGGAGAGTACAGGAGCTTCAGGGACATGGGCATGAGCGGCATGAGGTTCATGAGCATGAGGCGCATCACTGACATGTGCTAAGCATTTTCATTTTTGAAATAAAAATGTGAAAGATAAAACAAAAACGTGAGATTGTGACTTGTTCTTCTCCTGTTTTACAAATGTTTAACAATGTGAATCCGAATATAAAGAGGTACCGAAACCAAGCACATTCACAACTTTACATTAAATCATGTTTCATAATCATGAAAAAAATAATAATAAAAGAAATAAATGATGGTTGACCGAATACATTGTAAAACCATACATCAACAGATAAACATTGAAGAGTAAAGAAATACATTTTATATTTAAAAAAATCTGCATACAGAACATGTAAAAAAAACAACATTTGTTTAGCAAACCCAAATTAAGCAAATCACAGTAACATTTTAGAAGTATTTTAATTATTATTACAAATGATTTAGTTTGAGTAACAGGTTATGAAGCTGTACATATACAACGAGAAAACAGTGTATAATGTAATTCCTTCCTTCTACGTATGAGATACAAAACGTGTGAGATTCTGACCTATGTGACCTTGTTTTAGAGGTATTTATGAGGTTTTCAGCCCTGGAACAGCTTGAGTGAGGCTCTGTTCAATACTATGCAATGTTCCTTATCTTCAATTAGTATGTATCATCATTATTGTATTATTTTATTGGCATTCATTTAACCAGATCAAAATCTCATTGTGACTGAAATCTCGTTTCAAGACAGACCTGGCCGAGAAGGCGCCATAAAATATAACAAAAACAACAGTTTACATGATATAAAGAGTACAAACAATATCCAGTGAAGAGTCTCTCACTAAAATAAAATACAAACAATACATTTCAATGTACAGTATAGTTCACTATCTCCTGGGTGTCCATCTTTGTAGTGATGTATAAATATGATACACCATACTACACTTAAAGTACTCCACCATGTAATAGACAAAGTATATTGCAATTGTATTTGCAAATGATGCAGATCCACTACTGTAATTATGTAAACAGATGATAACAACATTCAACATGCATTAGTTAGTTGTGTACAAATAATTTCAAATCTAAAACAAGCTGATAACATATTATAAAAACAAATAACGAAGGTTGCCATAGGTCAAACAGGTATTTGTTGCATCCTTTATAGAATTCATGCACACATTTCAAAATAGCCCCAGCACCTTTGTATGAGCACTTGCCATCAAGGACGTTCAAGGTTACATTATTGTTTGAAACATGTTTTTTTGTGTCTGTCCAGCATAAACAATTGTACTAACAGAATAAATCCACACTATACCTTAAAGATGTTTCAGACTTTGAATCTTTTTTTCCTCTACAGTATATTACTTCTTAAAAAAAAAAGAAGAAAAAAGAAAGATTTGAATCATCGTAATAGTTAAAGTAATCACAAATTGAACCGACAGATACAGAAGCCATTTGATCTAGAATGAGAGAGCCTGTGTGAGGATGCATAACAACCCTTTCCCATCAGCATTCACAAACAGAGGGTCTAACGCTGCATGGTGCTGACTCAGGAATTCTAAACAATGGTGCCATGGACTGTTTGGATGCACGTTAGGTATAAAAAAGGCTTCAATCCAGGATAGGATTGCTATAGCATCAGTCAATCTACCAGCCACCATGCACGGCAAGGTGAGTGGACCGTGGATATTCTGCTAGAACTGTTGCTCTTATAATGTTTTTCTTTTTTCATTCAGTCTTTGCTTTGCAGTATTTATATGTTGTAAAGAATTGTGCAAAGAAAAGCCTCGTTTTTTACCACTGTTACCTCGCTAGATAATTGTTCCATAACGATAGCTGTTTAGATCAGGGTGGATGTTGGTACCCGGCCATCCCCAATGTGTGACACTGACCTTGGGGCTGTCGCTGTGTTGGATTCTAGATCATCTTTTACGAGGACAAGAACTTCCAGGGTCGCTCCTATGAGACCAACAGCGACTGCGCTGACATGGCCTCCCACCTGAGCAGGTGCCACTCCTGCAAGGTGGAGAGCGGCTGCTTCATGGTCTACGACCGCCCCAACTACCTGGGAAGCCAGTACTTCATGAGAAGGGGAGAGTACTCCGACTACCAGCGCATGATGGGTTTCGGTGACTGCATCAGGTCCTGTCGTAATATCCCCATGGTATGACGATCAAGAAATACTGCAAACCTCAAATGACTTCGATGCTTCCTTCACAATGACTAATCCCTACGTATTTACTCTTCACAGCACAAAGGGTCCTACAAAGTGAGGCTCTACGAGAGGGAGAACTTCGGCGGTCAGATGAACGAGCTGAACGACGACTGCGACAACATCCAGGACCGTTACCGCATGAACGACTGCCAGTCCTGCAACGTGATGGACGGCCACTGGCTGATGTACGAGCAGCCCCAGTACAGAGGCAAGCAGATGTACATGAGGCCCGGAGAGTACAAGAGCTTCAGGGACATGGGATACGATGGAATGAGATTCAGCTCCATCCGACGCATCACTGACTCCTGTTAACTTCACATATTGATGTTTTAAAACAAAACTCAAAAATAAAGTAAAAATCCACATTCAACACGGTGTACGTCCTCTTCATTGTTGTTCATTTCTTTCATTCGATTTAATTGTGTGTATTGCGTAATTTGAATGCAATATTTGAATAGAAATATATATATTTGTTCTGTGATCCTCAATCATTAACAACCTCATATCATCACCTAAAGGAGTTCTTGCAAATTCTATAAATATCATTCGTAATATATAATGGTTTATCAGAAGACATAAAGGGAAATGCCTCTATTCCTCTTCTTTAAATTTAAGTTATTGTTAGTAATTAAGTAAAAAATTATCTCTCAGTATTCAGTAAAAAAAAAGTTGTTACTGATTCTGTAGTTGTTACAGATTAAAACTATTTTAAAGAGTTGCTTTGAGTATAATAGGTAAGGTTAGAGAAGTAAAAAGGTTATTTATCACATCAAATATCACATACTGTGTGCCGATATTACTGTTAATACTATTAATAATCCATGAGTGATGTGCGGCACATATTCCTCAGAAAAGTACAAGACACATTTCCCAAAGGGCACAACTAATTATATCATATCATTAACTGCCACCTCTTCAATAAGTGGTTTGAGCAATTAAATAATCTGTCAGCCCTTTTACTGTCACTGCTCCTTTGTGTTTTTTCTCTTTATACGTAGAGCCATGTAACTCAATGTCGAGCACCAAGGTTATTTCAACACATTCTAATGTTAACCCGTCACATACTGCCGCTTTGTCGGACCCACTGGCGTCACTTTGTCACGTACACGTGGTTGACATTGTGAATTTAAACAAAAGCACTTAGGTTTATGCAACAAAACCACTGAGGTAATTATGGTCCCTTCAAAACAACTCAAACACTTTGGGACACGATTGAAAGTCCTGTGTTTGTGTGACCCATACTCCCTGGGTGGTGTTTATATTGTGGCATCACGCATCAGTTTCTCTCAGCGTCTGATAATGACGCAGGTGGGTTTACATTGTAGTTACTTCAAATTAAATTCAGATTCAATCATTGTGTTGTTAATTGTCTGAATTTCAAATAATAAGCCACTATAAAGCTTGTGCGCTCTAATTCTTTGTCCAGCTCACTGAGCCTGAGCTGTGACAGTAACAATGAAACATTGATGCTACTTTCTTGCATTCGCACCCGTTTTTGTTTTTATATCAGACATCGAATCTGCCCAAGACTTATCAGGTTATTATGATATATGTATGTTTTGACTGTTTATTTTTTATAACAGAGAGAAATAATTAAAGCCTTCCCAGGGTTCTTTGTCGACACAGAAATGTATATTTATTTGCATATAAGTGAGGGTAAATCTTGTTATACATGACCAACAGGTGTATTTTGTTACCAACGTTTGTCAATGCAAGACTGTTCAGTGTTCTCTATTATTAATTGTTTTTACAAACTTTCTAATTGGTTGTTCGTAAAGGGATAACCCTTCGAATGAATTTCTATATATCAGTTAAAGGTGTGGGTAAATTGTGATTATTATTATTATTATAAAAAAACTGAATAAGAAATTGTGTGTGATTAATTGTATTCCAGATTTGAAAAGACAAAGGAATGTTCATTTTAATGTATTAACTATTTGTGTGACTGAAACATATACATACGTCTGTAAACTATTTGAAGATTGTGTTTTAACAATAAATAAAAGAAGAAGAGGTCAGCTGGTTTTGCTTGCTGTATATTGTTCAAACCATGAAATGCATTGCCATCAATCACTCGTCGGATTCAAAGGGAATACATTATAAAATACTATTATTGTGGTAGATTATAATTAGAACAAATAAAATGAATAAAAACATTTTCTAAATTAAAAAATTCTAAATAAACTAAATAGTTTATTTAGAGTTAAGCACATAACTTAAATATTAAACATAATGTGTATCACATAAACACATAAATGATTATCATATTAATATGCAAAACAAAACATCAAGATATATTCATTTAGAATTTTTTATTTTTTTTTAAACATATTTCCTGGTGGATTGTAGTGACTGTTTGAAATCTGTAATATGGTTTAAGCTCAGAAATCATATAAATGTTTCATGTGGCTCTAATGTTCATGTTTTTATATATAAAGGTGTACATTAATCACATTTAATCCAATCAACAAGTTACAGTTTATTCACTGCTAACAATACAGAGGGGGAACAATCCTCAGGTGTGTTTTATTTTAATTTACCCATTAAAAACATCAGATTAGAGGTGACATATTTAATTAATGAGCCCTTCAAAGAAAGGTACAGTATGTTTTTTTGGGGGGGAAAACACGTCCTCTGTTGTTCAGCAGCACAGACAATGGTCCTCTCACAAATGCAACCACCGCAAATCACGATCTGTTGAAGGTCACTTTGAATTGAACTGTACATGGGGGGCCTCTGCACCGCGCTGCTCTGTCAGGAATTTGAACAATGGGGTCATGCATCGTCTGGCCCACGAGGTCAGGTATAAAAGCAACGGGGGGACATCGAGAAAAGCGTGCAGTCCCTTTGAGCCAAATCAGTAGTACCTGCAACCATGACCATGGGCAAGGTGTGTACAGCTTTAGATTCGGATTGCTAACATTTTTAATCAAATTATGAGTGACGATATATATATATTTATATTTAAAAAAAAGTACTTTATATAATCAGTACACTGTTATCATTGTGGTTTCTTTTTTTTCTCCAGATCATCTTCTACGAGGACAGGAACTTCCAGGGTCGTTCCTATGAGACCAGCAGCGACTGCGCTGACATGACCTCCTACCTGAGCAGGTGTCACTCCTGCAAGGTGGAGAGCGGCTGCTTCATGGTCTACGACCGCCCCAACTACATGGGGAACCAGTACTTCGTCAGGAGGGGAGAGTACTCCGACTACCAGCGCATGGGCATGAGCGACTGCATCAAGTCTTGCCGCATGATCCCCATGGTACTGTGTGATTTCATGTTCATTTGATATTACACATTAGATTACATTGTAACCTTATTACGTTATTTGAAGGAGGATTTCAGAGACTTCAAGTTCACGTCAAAGTACCTTCATGTTCCCTTCAATTTACAGCACAGAGGCCAGTTCAGGATGAAGATCTACGAGAGGGAGAACTTCGGTGGTCAGAGTCACGAGCTGATGGACGACTGCGACAACATGATGGACCGTTACCGCATGAACGACTGCCAGTCCAGCCACGTGATGGACGGCCACTGGCTGATGTACGAGCAGCCCCAGTACAGAGGCAAGCAGATGTACCTGAGGCCCGGAGAGTACAGGAGCTTCAAGGACATGGGCATGAGCGGCATGAAGTTCATGAGCATGAAGCGCATCATGGACTCTTGTTATTAGATCACAAATGTATAGAAGCAAGATTTTAAATAAAATCCAATGATTCTCTTTTAAATGAATTCTTCCGTTACTTTTTTATGTGATCTGAAACTCATACAACAAAGGACAACCTAAACTCACGGTGAAGAGGTTTACACACATAGGAAAACTATAGACTAGAATAATATGTATTTCAAAGGTTTTAGGTTTTACCATATTTAAAGTTAGTTGGTTGAAGCAAAACCATGATACAATTATTCAATATCTAGTAGATATTGTTTTATATATTAAATACTATGTATATGTATGTATATATATATATATATATATATATATATATATATGTATATATATATATATATATATATATATACATATAAAAATAATACTTAAAAGATTAATATCATATACACTGATGCTGCTGTTAGGGGTTGTTCTGTTTCATCCTTTATCATTTACTTCATGAGTAAAATGCAGACATATGTAAACATCAATAATAGATACAGTAGGAATTAGATTTTAAAGGATTAATGTTAGCGAGGGGAATTCATTTAGATAAAATACACCAGTATGTATTGATAAGTGCCCCTTAATGGTACATGGTGGTTTCTCTTTGTAGTAAATTAAAAACATTTATTGTGGTAATGGGTCAATAAACATACAAAAATAAAAAATGTAGGTGGTTGAATGCACACAAAGTTTAAGAAAATGTAAGTCTTGCATTTGCAAAAGTGAATAAAAGTAAGTTAACCTGTTTTCCTACATTTGATTCTCAACAAAAGCATATAATTTTCCTGCCAATAACATTTTGTTCATGACTATCACAATGTATCATCTTATAAGACTGATCACACACCTTACTGTGCTTATAATACAGTAAAGTGAATTATAGTCATATTTTTCACATCACTGCTAAATGTATCTATTCTGAATGAATGAATAGCAACAGAATAAATAGCTGAGCAATATCTGAATATTTTATATATTTCCTTTTGGTTCTTATAACTGGGTGTACATCATACTGTAGATTATGTACTGCACATAATCATTTCTGATTTACACATGTATGTTGTTAAGAGAGAAAACATCCAGCTTTTTCTTCACAACTAAATAATAAACACTTTTGACGAGTAAAAACAATTGCATCCAGATTTTCAAAAAAGCAGACTTTCAAAACAATTGATTTGCATTACCGTGTTTTTATTCTAAGAGAACATACAAGAGCTACGCTTGCCCAACAGAGTTACATTGTTGCACACAATGGGGAAAGGTGCGCCATTTTTGTTTCGCTCGTAGTCTTTTTGTCATTCACCAGAGTTTGATTTATAGAACAATAAACATTTTGTGGGAGTCAGTAGTCAGTACGTTGAATGACAGAGCGAGCAATGTAGTATGTTGAGCGACAGTTATTGAAAGTCATGTGGTATGACGACTAATAAGTAAGAAAATCTTTGCGCTGGATGGATCCAACAAACACAGGACTTTCACCCATGAGACTTCTGTCGTGTCCTTTGTGAAAGTAAAAGTTGACTTTCTGATAATTAGGTAACATTGTTAGGATTGTACATATTGCCACAGTAAGAAAATCTGTTAAACGCAGTTGTTATTTGTATATGCCAGTTATGTTTAAATGTTACGTTGTTACATTGTTACATTGTGATTTTAACACTAACTTCTTTGATCTTTTTTCTAACCTAATTTAGTAGTTTTGTTGCACAAACCTAACCTAACCTAACCAGCCATTTTACAAGGATACAAGGCAGATATGAAACCTACACAGGGCTGTGTATATTCCAACCTATCAATGAGCAGCGCGGGTTAAGAGCACAGCAGCCCCATCACAACGTTAGCATATTTAAAAATATTGTTGTTTGTCAGCTACACCGTATTGTTTCCTCAAAATATACCAAATCCTAAATATGTTGGAGTAAATACAGAATATATTAGGTATCAGTCATACAAAATAAACAGCTAATAATAAACAGTGGTACCTCACCATCTGTGTAAACACAGGGTTCTGACCAGTTCGCTAGAAGCTAACAACTAATGTTCCTGTCTGAGCTAACGTTTAGGTTTCTTTCCTGAGATGAGAATATTACAAAATATAGAAACCTTATTTGTTATATTTCTTTTAATTATTTCCATCCCGACAACAATCAATAAATTAAATCCTCTCATTAGGTGTCACCAGAGTGCTCCACAAGCAGCTAGCTTAACAGCCATTAGTGCTAACAATAGCCATGTTCGTTGTTTACGTTCATGATGAAAATTTGGAAGAGAGACTTTGGTGGAAGGCCTGAAGGGACGGGCTGTCTGTGTTTCTAACTTAGTGACTTTCTCGCTAGATTTAGTCATACAAAATAAACAGCTAATAATAAACAGTGGTACCTCACCATCTGTGTAAACACAGGATTCTGACCAGCTTGCTTGAAGCTAACAACTAATGTTCCTGTCTGAGCTAACGTTTAGGTTTCTTTCCTGAGATGAGAATATTACAAAATATAGAAACCTTATTTGTTATATGTATTTTAATTATTTCCATCCCGACAACAATCAATAAATTAAATCCTCTCTTCGCTCATTGCGCGTCACCAGAGTGCTCCACAAGCAGCTAGCTTAACAGCCGTTAGTGCTAACAATAGCCATGTTCGTTGTTTACATTCATGATGAAACTTTGGAGGAGTGGCTTTGGTGGAAGGCCTGAAGGGACAGCTGTCGGTGTTTCTAACTTAGAGACTTTCTCGCTAGATTTAGCGACTTTTGTAGGCGTAGCAACACTGAGCTGGGTTTTTAGGTAACCATGCTAGTGACATACGAAGTTGCGTACTTAGCCAAGTGTTGATATCTTTGAACAAAAACTTGATTCCTCTCATTTTTACGGCCATTATTATATTTAATTTCATATTTATTTTATTGTATTAATGTTTTTAAATGTTTAGTTTCTTCATATCTGGGACATTTGACATTGTCTTGTATCTATTTTACTACTATTTTACTAGATTTCTTGTAGAGTAAAGATATTATTTTGATGTAAGCTTTTAAAAGGGTTAGAAAAACTTAAAAATCAATTACCAATGTTCAGTGTAGAATTGTGGTGATGGGATTCAATAAGGTATTTCAACAGCTCAGGACAAACCACAAAAAGGAAGGATGCGTGCCTGACAACAGAGCTACAGTATGAATTACACGTTGTTTTTATTTACTGAAGTCAAAGACAGAAGTCTAGCACATATCAGTGACGCGCCTCATGCTCATGAACCTCATGCCGCTCATGCCCATGTCCCTGAAGCTCCTGTACTCTCCGGGCCTCATGTACATCATCCTGCCTCTGTACTGGGGCTGCTCGTACATCAGCCAGTGGCCGTCCATCACGTGGCAGGACTGGCAGTCGTTCATGCGGTAACGGTCCATGATGTTGTCACAGTCGTCCATCAGCTCGTTCATCTGACCACCGAAGTTCTCCCTCTCGTAGATCCTCATCCTGAACTGTCCTCTGTGCTGTAATACAATACAGTAAAGATGTCAATATGGGCACACATTTTTAGACTGAAAAGTAAGTGTATCAAATGTGAAAGGGATGTGAAGATGAGGTCTCGTACTTGGGGGATCATCCTGCAGGACCTGATGGAGTCGAACATCATTCCCATGCTCATCATGCGCTGCATATCTTGGTACTCGCCCCTCCTCATGAAGAACTGCTGACCCATGTAGCTGGGACGCTCGTAGACCATGAAGCAGCCGCTCTCCACCCTGCAGGACTGGCACCTGCTCAGGTAGGAGGACATGTCAGAGCAGTCGCTCATGCACTCATAAGAGCGACCCTGGAAGTTCTTCTCCTCGTAAAAGATGATCTGAAATGGAGAACAGAGGAAAGATTTTGTGTAAGATGGTGTTCTTATCAGCATGTACCTTAAACGTTGATGCATTTCGCTGAGTAAAGACACACTTGTGAAAACACAAGTAAACATCCCATTACCTTGCCCATGATGGTGGTTTAGGTGGTTCTCAGTTGATGGTTCAACTTGCTCTGCTAACTCCATGACTGCATCGCCTTTTTATACCAAACCCCAGGCACCATGATGTGTTGTTATTCAAATGTCCAAAGCTGATGAATTAGCAGTATGACTTTTGCTGAACGGGGTCTATAAATGTGTAACAATAGTTCTCCATCCATACATTTCTGGCAGCCGTCATCTCCATTGTCTATTATAAGCATGAGCTTTGTTTGTGTGTTCCATTCTCAGTCAGAAAGTTCTCCACATATGGTCAGATCCCCACTGATGGAAAGAATAGACTGCGGGCCACTTCTGTGACAAACCTGCGAGAAACCCAGAACCTGGACACATATTCAGTATAAACAATTTGACATACTGACATTGTAATTTTGCATAAAGTCGACTGATAACAAATCCAGTGTTGTAAATTAAAAGAATGCTTTTCCATACTTCAGAAATTTTTATTTCATTTCAAAGGCAATTTAACAATATGAGATGAGTGTAACCGCTATTTTATAAGCCCATGACTAAACAAGACACAGCAATCAAATTGCTCATATTGTAGTATGTACAAACTGCACTAATCCAAACTGATGCACATTAATTCAATTTTTTTAGCATTGAATTATTATTTAAAAAAATTATAAAAGCAAGACGATACATATGAATGTAGCGAATATTCTATTTTATGCTAATCTTTCAATTTGTGCATTAAAAAAATTGAGTGGAATTAATATATTTTCCAAAGTTTAAAATATTGCAAAAGGTTTTCACTGTTTGGCTGAGGTGGAAAGGTTGGTGTATCAATAAAAGCAAAATGGAGACACATTAAATCATGACATATGTGACATAAACTGAAACATCAGATATGTGTAAGGAGAACATGACCTTCCTCATATGGATACATGAAACACACATATTTCCACAACGCCATATTTCCATCATGTTTGCCGTATTGATTTATTTGCCAGGAATGTTTACACAAACAAGGAATTTTTCTTCTTGGCGGAAGGTGCATAATTTTTGTTGCCAATTTTCTGGACATTTATTTCAAAATTGCAGCAAATTACTTGCCCAACAATTTGGTTGCTTTCTGTTCCTACATCTCTCACATGACACTTAAAAGCTAGGATTAGCCATTAAGTGGACATGCAACTCCATAACCAAATGGGCTCGTGCAGGTCAGCCCGTGCAGGTTAGCTCGTGCAGGTTAGCTCGTGCAGGTTAGCCTCAATGATAAAACACTCAAATGCAAGTATTGAACGGGGTAGAGGGCCCTCTGAACACATTCCAACAAGTTTTTGTGAGTGGGAAGCCAGTGACGTAACACGCACCAACATCTTTAGTCGGGAGGTTGGGATCAGGACAAGACAGCAGGGAATCGGCCATTGAAAATATGGATGCTGTATCTTTAGGCCACCCTGGAAGTTTGCATCGGACTGGTTCTCTTTAACAAAAAGTGAATGGGATGTTTCCATTGGATTTTGGATTATTGCAGAAAATAAGCTCTGTTGCAAACAAACATGTATTCTACGAGATAATCTTCACAACTGAACACCACTTTTATGAAATTTGTAAGTGTGAATGCAATCGCTATAAGTAAAAAGGCTAAAAACAAAACTACACCACAACTGACAAAGTGATGACGTTTAGTCATCTCATTTAGACACTTGTTAGAAAACGTCTTTTTGAAGAAACATCAAAAGCTTGAAAGTTCATGAATGGAGATGAATTTATGTCGCAGACGTTAACCCAGCCAGCATGTCCATGTGGGGCCCATAAGGTTTAAATTTGGGCTGCAGATAAGGGTCCCAAGTGGGTTTGTCCGCAGTTTCCACGGTGGCCTCACCTGTGTTTGCCCATACTGGGTTCATTCACCGGTTTATTCACCGACTTTAAGAGGGATCTGACTGGGCTTTAAGTGGGACCCAAATTGGCTACAAATTGGCCTCACCTGTGTTTGCCCAGTATGGGCAAACACAGGTGAGGCCACCGTGGAAACTGCGGACAAACCCACTTGGGACCCTTATCGGCAGCCCAAATTTAAACCTTATGGGCCCCACATGGACATGCTGGCTGGGAAATTCCCTTAAACTTGTGTTTGCCACAGATCTTATTTCAGGCATTTTTAAAACATCAACTTAAAGACGAGGGAACCAAAAGTGGGAACAATAATGACTCGTTCCCGGGTTTTAGGACTCATTCCTGCAGCAAATCCCTAGAATAACAATCTGCAATGTTGCATGTCATTGTTCTGTCTTTTGTTTGAAGGACAGACCTTCATTAGTGTTGTAACTGTTCCTAAAACTATTCACACAGGTTACTATAACTACATACTGTATGTATGTATTTTCCCTTCACTCATTATGACCCAGAGAGAGAGAGATGTGTGAGTTGAACTATGGTAAATAACTGTTACTATAATTTAAACAATTTTAGTGGCATCACATTTGGTAGAGGAGTACATAATGACTTCATAGTCATAGTCAGGTTTTGCTTGATTTGGTATATTTACAAAAAAAATGACTTTAAGATACAATAAATAAAGTTCAGTCTGTAAATAATACAAATACTATCATTTTGAGGGATTTAATATGTAATTATTTTTTGGGGGAAAGTATGGGGCATTGCAATGTGTGCTAATTATGTAAGGATTTAGAATAGCATATACTATTATGATATGATTTATAATTAATATTCTACAGAGTGAACATAAGTGAGTTTAAAGAAAAGATTTACCAGGTGTTGTCCACTTTGACAGGTAGTTTATTAACCTTTTGAACCGGCTGCAGTACAGGTATGACAGTTCCCTCCTCTTGTTATAGTTGAGGAGTAAACACAGTTAAAAAAAAAAGTGGCCTCTTGTTCACAGTAATCACAAAGTAAGTACAACATCTACAAACTACACAGTTAAAAATGCCGGCAGCCCTCTCATCGCAGGGCTCCGTTTGCTTACTCGCAACCACACTGTGACAAATCAATGAAAACACATTCACGAGGGGAGATTAAAAATTCAACATCTTTAATTAACAAAGTGTTTGATATTTACAAGCAAGGCTTCGCTCAATGGCTAAAATTCGTTGACCCTCCTGAAGGAGCCGACGATGGCGCAGGTGGCGCACCAGTCGCGGTACCGCCGGTACTCCCCGGGCCTCAGGAAGTACTGTCTGCCGCGGTAGTTGGGGTACTCATAGAAGATCCAGAAGCCGTTCATAACATTACTGGAGTAGACGTGGCGGTGATGGAAACGGTCGGACACACAGGGACAGTCGTCCATGAACTCCATCATGTGGCCGCCGAAGTCGGGCTTCTCGTAGATGCGCAATCTGTAGGAGCCTCGATACTGCGGGACCAAAGGACTAATCAAGCTCTCAACACTATGTTCAGACGGCGAAAACTCTTAGTGAACGACCACAGACGTTAAAGCACAAAAAAAGCAATGCTGAAGACAAATTGGCGGCCTTTTTTTTTTAGTGTGTTCTCACCAGCGGTATCATCCTGCAGGAGCGGATACAGCTGCTGAAGCCCATCCACCTCTGGTAGTCGGGGTACTCGCCCCTCCTCATGAAGTACTGGTGGCCCATGAAGTTGGGCCGCTCGTAGATCATGAAGCAGCCGCTCTCCACCTTGATGGAGTTGCAGCGGCTGAAGTACGTGTGAAGGTCCGTGCAGTCGTTGCTGCACTCATAGCTCCGACCCAGGAAGTTCTTGTCCTCGTAAAAGATAAGCTGAGGGAGGATAACAAATATATATATATTTGAAGTATTGGGAATGACGAAAAGAATTCGGCCCAACGTTCAAAATACTGAGAGCAAATTGAAAAGCGCTGTGGTAACTTACACTGAATGTGAGCAGAGAGGGAAAAAAATCAGTACGTACCTTGCCCATGGTCTCCGTTGGAGAGATTCCCCATGTTTTCAGGGCTTTTTATACTACCTCTTGACAAACAAAGTATTGTTATTCAAATTCTCCCGGAGTCGTAATTGAAGGCTACTGGCACATGTTTACCTTTTTGTTGGAGCACAACATTGGGCCAGAAATATGGATTTTGTATTTTGAAAAAAGAAAAAAAGAAGAAAAAAAAGGATAAATAATTTATGGTGTTTGGTGTTTTTGACACGCGTGGACAAAGGAAAAGACTAGTATGGTATCCACACGTCCAGTGGACAATGGCTGCAGAACAATATGGAACAGCCCTTTCGCATTAAATATGTTGCATAACAGAGCAGGAAGCTTTTCTCTCTCTCTGAGCAACCCCACTGTATGCAAATAAGTAAGTGTAGGCCAATGCTGCTGGTCGGCACGCTGCTGTCCCTGGACGTAACGATTCTCATCGTTATAATGTACTGTAAACTTATCTTTTACCTCGTGTACTAATGCCACATTTACACCCAGATCCAGGTGTAATACAGCTTGTTTCTTCTGTTCTCTGACAGGTTTGACTTGATGGACTACAATTCCCTTCCTGCATCACAGGCGTGCTTGACTCCCCTTTTATTATTATAATATCACACTGTACAATGAGTATGCAGTCTTAATTTGTATTCCAGATATCGCAATTAATGACTTTGTGTTTTGTTTTATGACATTTGTGTTGTCCATAAGTTGTGTTTATTGATTGTTTAACTATGTGTAATTATTCATTGACATCTATCATGAATGATTTTCTGTCATGGTAAATATTTGGTTGTATACAGAACTGTATATATTGAGGATTATCCTTGTAAAAAGGATAATGATCATTTAATTAACTTTATAACTGCAGAGACTAGGATATGGAGCAAAGTTTCTGCTTCAACTTTCTCCCTGTATATAAACATGCACCTGTAATGCAGTATTAGTTATGAAATCTTAAAATGTATGTTGAATGTTATCAAGTTTGTCGCTTATGTTTGATATCAATGTTTAATATTATCTAGTTGCAAAAAGTGAGAGATACTTTAAACAAAACACAAGCAATATTTATCTCTGGCGTGCAGAAAGTACCTTTTGTGGGAATGAATGTTTTTCCTAGAAACGTTTTTTGGCTTTAAAACTGTGAACTGAACATTTCTGTTTCTATTTCTTAACATTGAGACAACCGTAAAGTGAATCTGTATCATTCACATAATGTATTGCTGTATTTATAAAAGACACTGGCAGCTCTGATCAGGCAGCTACATGTTGTTATTTTACATTCATCATCCAAGTCAATTTGTATTTTTGAATTTGGTAAAACTATATGAATGTTTTTATTGTTTTCATGCTGTGCATTCACAAATATGTGCTTATACTATTTTCTTATATAAGATAGATAGATAGTTACTTCCCGCAAGGGGACATTTTTTTGCGACATTTCTGCTCCACCAGATCCAACCTGATCTTTTACTATTTATCTCGTTGCATTTGTGACATTCAGCTCACATGTTCACGTTGGTTTCCTGTCTCACACTCACTCTGTGCTGCTACTCTTTCCATGCTGTTTTGTGTGTAATCATATGGATAAATGCTGCCAGTGTAGACACCAGCTAATCCCACCGTGGGGGCACAGAGTGGGAGAGGGCAACTCGTGCATTGTTTGGTATTTTTTGCCGAAGCACAGAGGAGATTAAACAACAGCGTAGACGCTAACTCGGAGCTATGGTGGATATGTGTGGTTGAGCCAGACAGTAGTTGTTTGTCTATACTGTAACAATCAACTGAAAGAAGAACAGCTGTGAGGCAACAAACCACCGTTGAGAACTCGGCAGATACACAGAAGAAGAAGAAGAAATCAAACGTGAATGTTTAATGAAGCGGTTTATTGGGCAAACAGACAGTTAAACTCGGGGGAGAGATGCTTTGAAACGAAGCCGGACTTCAGTTCAAGTCAGAGATCCTCCTGAGGGAGCCGACTCTCGGGCTGACGCCGCCCCAGTCGCTGTACCTCCGGTACTCTCCGGGCCTCAGGTAGTACGCCTTGCCCTTGTACTGGGGCTGCTCGTACATCAGCCAGTGGCCGTCCATCACGTTGCAGGAGTTGAAGTCGGACATGCTGAGGTGGTCCTGGACGTTCGGGCAGTCGTCCACCACCTCGTGCATCTGGCCCGACATGTCGGAGCGCTCGTAAAGCCTCATCCGGTAGGAGCCTCGGTGCTGGCGACAGAATGGAAACCTCTCTGTTACTGTGTACACTACACAATCACACATATCACTGCTATATTTTAGGAGCTGTCAAGTGCCTCACAAGTCAAGATGCAAAAGAACGGACATAAAATTGGTCTATCGGGGGTTGTCCGCGACATCTTTGAAGAAGAATCTCAAGCGAAGGCTCTGTGGCCTACCTGGGGGATCATGCGGCAGGACCTGACGCAGTCGTTCATGCCGATCATGCGCTGGTTGTCGGAGTACTCGCCCCTCCTCATGAAGTACTGGTTGCCCATGTAGTTGGGCCTCTCATAGATCATGAAGCAGCCGCTCTCCACCCTGATGGAGTTGCACCTGTTGAAGTAGGAGTGGAGGTCGGCGCTGTCGCTGCTGCACTCATGAGAGCGGCCCTGGAAGTTTCTGTCCTCGTAAAATATGATCTGCAAAAGCAATCATTGCACACACACACACACACACACACACACACAAGATTGAGCACAGAGCCGTGGATGTCTAGTCGAGCGGAGGCACGGAAAAACTCAAAAGAATTATCGAGTAAAATACAGGTGCGTGTAGGAAAGTCATCTTCTTTACCTTTCCCATGGTTACGTTGGCGTCGGACTGCATTAGCGGTCAGTGCTGTCCCTGAGCCAAGCCACTGTGCTTTATAAAAAAAAAAAAACAGAAAGAAAGAAAGGGCGGCTGTGTGATTGCGCAGCACAAAGTATTGTCATTCAAATGTATCCCTCACAGTGATGATGGATCGGGGGGGGGGGAGGACAATCTGTTTATGTATAGATGACTCTTGGTGTGTGATGAGTTATTGTTCTTTCCTCCATGTTCATCACAATTTCCCTCAAACACACCCCCAGAAAATGCCACTGTACAATGGACCGATAAACTGCACGGCATCAGCAAGATTGAATTGATATTTAATGAGGCCGACACATGATGATCTGTACAAACTATCAACGATTTATTTGTTTCTCTAATCTGGAACGGACATGCGCTATAACACAATATCTGAGGTAGAATAAATGCTACAGAATATGAAGGATTTGCATGCATCTCTTACTCAGTATTTTTGTATATGTCTGAGGTCCTGCTCACAACTGAATGGACTATGAAGACTCCATTTTGCAATTGCTTTATTACGGCGGTGGTTACAGGTCCAGAGAAACATTTTGTCGTTGTGCTGTTTGAGTCCATCCCAACATCGGGGAATCAACCCTTCTCATTCCGATTCATATTTCAAAAGCTTTTCAGGATTATTGTCTGAATCCTTGAAGTAAAATACTACCAAAAGAAACAGCCAAACTGAGCGTCACGTGCAGTGTTTTTCTACTTTCTAAATAGTCTTGTGGGTCATTATCTGAGCATGAAGCCTTTCCAAAACCTCCGTGCAGCTCTGGGATCCTCCCAAAACAGATCAATAGTCCAGGATGCGCCTGATGGAGCCGACCCTGGCGCTCCTGCCGCCCCAATCGCTGAACCTCATGTAGTCTCCGGGCCTAATCAGGTACATCCGGCCCCGGTAGTCCCGGTGCTCGTAGAAGAGCCAGTTGCCGTCGGTCACGTTGCAGGAGAAGATGTCGTTCACGTGGAAGCGGTCCATGACGCTGGGACAGTCGTCCGCCAGGTCCATCATCTGACCCCCGAACTCGAGCCGCTGATACAGGCGCATGTTGAACGACCCGGGCACCTGGTTTAAATGAGAGAGGGAGGAATTGTTAGAAACAGAAACCATAAACGTTGTGCTATTTACAGTGTAGCTGGAGCGTTGACATACAATAGCAATATAAGAATATGTATAAAGACCTTTACAACACATTTTATTTTCCTTTAGCTCCACCATGAGCTTAACATTTGTGGTTTTAACAGAAATGTCTTGACACTATTCCATGGGTTGCCATGAAATTTGGTGCAAACAAAAAAAAATAGCACTTTTATACCATCATCAGGTCAAAATTTTAATTTATCCTTTATCCATTTTCAACTGCACATAAAAAAACCTGAGTAGAAACGGAAGAAGAAAGAAAAAAAAAGTCAATTTACAAAGAAAAGTTGGCGTATTGCAACCAGGTGGAATGGAAACAAACTTGACGAAATAAGTATGACGTAAATGGAGAATGTGACATCCAATAAAGATGAAACAAATAACATCCTTCAGGAAAGATAAACAGAAATCTTTTATCATTTTTGCACTTCCTGTTTCCTCGTCTTGAAGTCAATGGGTTCTACATTTTTTCCCACCATTTGGGGTTTGACCATAGATCGAATATAAGATGTGGATGTGGCCTCAAGTTTAGCATTTCGGTCGTCGCCATCTTGGATTGGATTCTTTCTTCTGGGTAGAGTGATATAGCCTTATACGGCTCTGGTGGCAAACTGGCAATCCCAAAGTAGCTAAACCCTAAAACATCCCCTTCTTTATGGTCTGTTTGACTCTAAATGACCATAATTTACTAAATGAACATCATGCTGTAATGAAGAAGACTTGAAACTAGAGATTGAGACATAAACTCATGTTTACAATGTTTACTGAGGGAATACATCAAGAGAGAAGTAGAGTCATTTATATAGACTTCTATACAACCAGAGGAGTCACCCCCTGGTGGTCAGGAAAGAGAATGCAGCTCTAACACATGAAACATAGACTTCTATACAACCAGAGGAGTCGCCCCCTGGTGGTCAGGAGAGAGAATGCAGCTCTAACACATGAAACATTGACTTCTATACAACCAGAGGAGTCTCCCCCTGGTGGTCAGGAGAGAGAATGCAGCTTTAACACATGAAACATAGACTTCTATACAATCAGAGGAGTCTCCCCCTGGTGGTCATTATAGAGAATGCAAGTTTAAGTCCCTTTAGCATTAGTTTCACTCTTCAGAACAGGAAGTTGTTGGTTTTAACCGATTTTGCTCTTTTAATCATCTCATTGCGAGCTCTTCTTCTGCAACGATATAATGGCACCTGACTGGATAATCAGTGCCACCTACAGTGGAGACCAACTCTTAATATTTATAAAATCGCAGTGTTTGGAAACTGGCATACATTTGCGTTTTCTGTAAAAAATAATTAAAACGACATATTCAAGATCAATGTATAAACTAATGTATCTGTACACAAGTTCCCAGAAACGGGAGCTCACCATGCGGATGAGGTGACAGGAGCAGACAGAGTCGTTGGCAGCCATCCACTGATGGATGTCGGGGTACTCTCCTCTCTTCAGGCAGTACTGGTTCCCATTAAAGTTGGCCTTCTCATAGATCATGAAGCAGCCGCTCTCCACCCTGATGGAGTTGCAGGATTGGAGGAGGCACGTCAGGTCCGCAGAGTCGTTGCTGCACTCAATACAGCGCCCGGAGAAGTTCTTGTCCTCGTAGAAGATAATCTAGACATGGAAATGATATCGGCTTTTGTTTAGAAATTGATTTAAAAATATGTATTCCTTGCAAAGACAAATAAATGTATATTTTTATGAGTAATTGACAATGCTTCTGGGTACATTCATCCACTTTTCACTCTTCATAATAAAACAAAACAGTAAAGCTCAAGAGTTCAAAAGAAAAGCCCGGTGGTTTCCTTCACAATAAAAGCATGTCCCGTCCCACAGCAACATGAACAGTGCTCTGTGGTCCCTTCCCCTCCTGGGAGCTGTTTACCTTCCCCATGTAGGGCTGTTGACCCGCCATGTATGTGCCTTGCTCTGTGTGCTCCATCCAGCTCTCTGAAGACTCCCACCTGTCACATATATAGTGCATGTGAAATGCAGACTCTGCAGGTGCCATTCATATTGTAATAGCCAGGAATCTTTGCCGTTTGTGCCGCAGTGTCACCCCGATGAGACGTTTAGGAGTTGTGCGCTGACAGGTGGTTTGAGGTTGATTTGTGTTTTTTTTCCTTTGTCGTGACTGAATGGGACCTAAAGTTAGATGGTCTTTTATTTTCTTTACGCTTTCATCAAAGCTGCTCATGGTTGGATGATTTCTGGCACCGCTGGAGTTCTTGGTGGATTGTTGGAGGTTTTTTTTCTTAATTTTCTTTCACCTCTTCAAAGCAGAGACAGTGGTTTTTTTTCTCAGATAACAATAATATTCAAAGCTCCTCTATATGTTCTTGATAAAGTTAACAGCAAACATACCATTTATATTTCATTTGTAAGATGTGTTTGAAGATGATGATATTGCCAAATGTAATTCTTACATTAGCTTCATTAGAGAACGTGTGTCTCTTAAATGACAACAGCATGCTAGTTTGACCTTGTCTCATTTATAATTTAAACTCTCTAACGCTGCCCTCTGGTGGACATCCACAGTAAACTACACACTGCTTAAACAGAGAGGTTTAAACCTCTAATTTTAAGAACAATTATCCTTTTATTCCTTTGTAAGATACTCCATAATCATACGTAATTTAAAACAAATCTAAAGGTCGAGCGAACAGTCTCGGCACAAAGTGCATTTGGGAGATATTCTGGAGCTTTCGATCGCGTCACATGGTCGTCGTCAGCAGGTTGAGGTTTCCCAGTTATTAGAGTAAAATAGATGTTTAAATGTATTCTTTTTTTGTACTTCTCAAGGTTGAAAGTTCACTCTTGACCTGCCATGACAACCTGTCTGCTGATGAAGATCGTGTGAAATGGTCTAAAGCTACTAAATGGACAGGTGTCAGTATTATAACGTATTTTATTCTTTTAACCGTGTCACTTGCGTGTCAATGAAAAGTGTGCGACTTCCCCTTCAGCTCCACGATAGATGACACTCGAGTCTCCGTGTTAAAAGTGTCAGCACTTGCAGTATTTTATTCAGGCCTCTGATGAGAGTCGGGACGTCAGGCCACGACCCCGTCGCGTCCTCGTGAGAAAACATGGCCGCCAAACGCACAGAGCAAGAACAAAACTGAAAACAAGTGAGCACTGACGCCATTTTATTCAGCGTGTGGAACAAGGCGAAGAGGAGACCGTTCTGCTGCCTTTTACAGATCCATGAGCCGCCTGATGGAGCCGATCCTGGAGTTGTTGCCGCTCCACTCGTTGAAGCTCTTGTACTGGCCGGGCCTCAGGTAGTAGTGGCGCCCCCTGTAGTTGGGCTGCTCGTACAAGAGCCAGTGGCCGTCCATCACGTTGCAGGAGTTGAAGTTGGACGTGCGGAAGCGGTCCATGAGGTTGGGGCAGTTGTCGGTCAGCTCCATCATCTCGCCGCCCATGTCGAAGTGCTCGTACAGCCTCATCTTGTAGCCGCCGCTGTGCTGCAGAGGGCAGGAAGGTCAGGGGGGGTCAACAGAAATCAAGTGTTCCTACTTGACTCAGAATTATACTAGTTTGACATTTTGGGAAATAGACATTTGCTTTGTCTGAGTTAGATGAGAAGACGGTTATGTACGGTAAGCAGCTAGTTAGCTTAGCATAACAGCTATCCTGGCTCTGTCCAAAGGTAACACGACAACTGATCCCAGGATTGAAAAAGTCACACTTGTCACCTCGTAAAACGCTCAATAATATGTGCTCATCAAAAGATATAATGTGTTAACTGATAACTGATAACCTTTGTAGGCTACAGAGCCCGGCTAGCGGTTTCCCCCTGTTTTCCAGTCTTTATGCTAAGCTAGGCCAAGCTAAGAGGCTGCTCGCTTCATATTTACCACACAGACATGAGAGGGATATATACATCTGATTAAGCGTATTTCTAGCTCCTTGCTGTCCTCTTTCTGTCCGTGTTGTACTTTCCCTCTGTTTGTCCGCTGTCTGTCTGTCTTGACTTTGCCGGTCGACCATCATCCACCTGCATGTCTTTTATTGTTGTTTAGCTGTGTTTGACTGTTGTGCACGCATTGTAAAAGCGTCAACATTTTATAATCCTTGTATAATTAATCTTATTTCAGTTTTTAGGTTTGTTTTAGTTTTTTTGACATCTGCCTCTCGGGACTACAGATGGAAAATAGCCTCTTGGCTAACTCTGGCACATTTAACAGAAATGTTTTTATTAATGTGCACTGTCCCCTTATTAAATAAACCATTTGGAGAAAAAAAGTCAGACTTTTTCTTTTAAGCATTATATATTAATTTGAGAATTCAAATTGCAACTGCCAACTGAAGTTATAGATGGGATTAGTACTATTCTGTATGTTAACCCTTTTAGATTTGGTTAGAAATGTGCCAAAAGTTGAATAAGCAGTCCTTGCTCATTAGATATGTCGTGTGTTTCTGCTTCATCATGGAGTTGCAAAAGAGTCCTCGGTATGAACCGTAACCATTTCTGACTATTTGTGTCTCTATAACGAATCCTTTTGACAGAAGGCCTCACCATGGGGATCATGCGGCAGGACCTGACGCAGTCATTCATGCCCGCCGGGCCCATGTAGTTCGAGTACTCCCCCTTCCTCATGAAGTACTGGGTTCCCATGAAGCCGGGCCGGTCGTAGATCATGAACATGCCGCTCTCCACCCGGATGGAGCGGCAGCGCTCGAACATGGAGTGCAGGTCAGCGCAGTCGCTCATGCACTCGTAGTGCTGTCCCCCGAAGTTCCTGTCCTCGTAGAAGATGATCTGGCGGAGCGGAGGACATCACGTTCAGCTTATTTGCCCGGCGGGGTGGGAGGGGGGGGGGGGGGGGGCACTTGTTGGACATTTGTAAAATAAACACAAACCTTTCCCATGATGGCTGCTGCTGTTGGGCAAACTGCTTCCTGTGTGTGTTGTTGTTGTTGTTGTTTTTTGCCCACCAAAGGTAGAGCCCATCTTTATATGTGTTGCCCTGTGATGCAGCTGTGTGTGTGTGTGTGTGTGTGTGTGTGTGTGTTGTCATTCAAAAGGGGGCCTGCTGTCAGCAGAGACCCTTCAGGGGTCTTCCCTGCTCCTGTTTGTCGTGTCCTCTGTTCGGGTTGACAGACACTGCGTAGCTTCCAGCACGAGCCTCAGATGCTGGAACAGTCAACGCTGAGCTCTCTTACCATCGTCTGTGTGTTTCAGATGGGATGGGATCAGTGTATTCATGCAGTTTATAAGAAAACAGAAAATACATGTGAACATGGGAGATGGATGTTAGAGTAAATAACCATAAACAGTGTTTTATGAATGTGTGCTGTAGCTGGGAACAGATGAATGCTGTGAATGGTAGCCCTGTTATCTCTATAGAGGATTTCTGTCATGCAAGCTATAGAAAATAAGAAAATAGCAAACTTATTTGAACGTCCCACAGTGTGAGTCTCATAATCAAGCAATGCTTATTAAAAAAAAAAACTACCGTACTTTTCGGGTTATAAGCCGCTCCTACGGCTGATCAGTGTCCCCGCTGTAGCAAGCTAGTAGCGCTGCTAGCTAGCAGCTAGCGCTGATGCGCCCCCAACTTCCAGCTAGCGCTAGTAGCGCTGCTAGCTAGCGCTTCTGCTGCTACCGGCCACTGCTGCTGCTACTGCCCGCTGCTGCTGCTACTGCCCGCGTCCCCTCTGCCCAAGTCGGGTGTCGAGCCTGGTCCCGCTACCTTCGGTGGTTTTCAGGGAGCTAGCGGAAGTTAGCGGGGAAGTGACGGAGCGCTAGCAGGAGCCCCAGCTGGCTACAGCGGGTAGCTGTCGGGGACACTGACCGAAGGTAGTAGCGGCTTATAACCCGAAAAGTACGGTAATAAAATCTAAAAATATCTACAAAATTCTGAGATTCTAAAGTAGGGATGCACAGATGTGACGTTTTCAGGCCCGATGACGACACCCGGGCTTTTGGGTATCGGTTCCACTCCGATACCGATGTTGCATGTCTCACTTTGTGGATCACTGGCTGCATTGAGCTCGACTTGGACGTTGTTTTCCTAACTTTGTAAACAAAAATGTAAAACCGCAGATATAAATGTACTTCAAACAGCTGACATGTTGAGCTGTGCGGCCTACCGGCGTGCTGCTGACACACGTCGTAGTATAACACACATGTGCAGTCAGACGTAAACACAGAATTTAATGAAATAATTAAGCGATCTAGCTATTTGAGCCGACATCGGCAGGATATCGGTGTCAGATCGGTGCATCCCTCCTCTGAACTGCTTCCTTTATGTTATTTTAAATGGTGTGTTTATGTGGGGCTTGTATTAATGTCGGGGGTCACACATACATAGGTCAGCGTGGGAATAATGAGAACATAATAATAGTTATAGTAATACTGCTGTGTGTGAAGATGTTCGTGTTTGTTAGTTAAATCAGTTAAAAACTAAATATTTATTCACAAGCACAGAGGAAAAAATAGATTCAGTAGATTCATTTATTACTTTTTTCTTATTAACATGCCTCTTTATCATAGCCGATACATCCCACTCCATTATTCCATCACAATATTTCATTGACTTTACCATAATTAAATGTTTTTTTTCGGGTGGAATTAAAAAGTAAATCAAATCAATAGCACCGAGTGAGACTCCGGATTAAAACTCGGTGATTCTGCGGAAGGACCCGGTGGTGGCGCAGGTGGCCCCCCAGTCGCTGAACTTGCGGTACTCCCCGGGCCTCATGAAGTACTGCCGGCCGCGGTAGTTGGGCTGCTCGTACAGGGTCCAGTAGCCCTCCATCACGTTGCAGGAGTAGACGTCGCGGCTGCGGAAGTGATCCTGCACCGACTCGCAGTCCTCGCTGAACTCCATCATCTGACCCTGGAAGTTGGGGCGCTCGTAGATGCGCATGCGGTAGGGGCCCTCGCTGGTCTGCAGTAACACAGGGGAGGACGGCGTTAGTGCAAGGGGCCCTCGTGGATCTACTGAGGACTAGCCTTCATTCTTTTGCCTCAGATTAACATTTACAATTGGATTTTGGGACCTGCACAACACCAGAGTCATATTTTTCCCCGATTCTTTTTTCCAAAATTATATTATTTGAGTCTGCAAATGAAATGGAGACAAATCACTTAACTCCAGTCAATTCTATCTCATTTAGTACAGGGTTCATACACATTTTGACCAATGGATTTCCATGACTTTTCCATGACTTTAAACCAAATTTCCATGACCAAACATTTTGTGAAATCTCGGTGTTTACATGAAAAAGTGAGAAAATGTAGTATTTAAACTAACAATGAGAATACAAAGCATACAGTAAACCTTAAATGACACAAAATGAATGAGACAATAGTTTGATGAAAAGAATAAACATTTATATAGATGCCTGTATGTATGCCTGCTTATATTTTGAGCGTCTTTCTTTTAAAAGCATATTCATTATTTCAAAATCAGCGTAAATGAACATAACAAATTTCCATGACTTTTCCCAAAACCTTTGGGCTTTTTTTCAAGGACTTTTCCAGGCCTGGAATTAACCATTTTAAAATTCCATGACTTTTCCAGCTTTTCCATGACCGTAAGAACCCTGTTAGCATCTTGTGGAAGTTTATGTTTGGTGGGAGGATAAAATATGATGTGTTTTAAACTATATATGTATTCGTCTTTGCCTTATGCACAAAAAACAACATAACACAGACAAACAAACAACATAAAACAAGTTACTTCTCAGGCACAAAATGTTCATGTGTCCTAATAAAACACATCTAGATCATATAAACACTGTTTGGAGAGCATTGATTCCCTTCGCCGTTGTCTTGCAGGTCCTCACACTTCACAGAAACACAAACGTCGACTCACATAGGAGAAAGTGCGGCAGGAGCGGATGGTGTCGTTGTAGCCCATCCAGTGCTGGTAGTCCGGGTACTCCCCCCTGGTCAGGACGTACTGGTAGCCCATGTAGTTGGGCTTCTCGTACAGCACCCAGCAGCCGCTCTCCACCTTGATGGAGTTGCAGCGGCTGAAGTGGGGGTGCATGTCCGGGCAGTCGGCGTCGCACTCATGGGAGCGGCCCTGGAAGTTCCTGTCCTCGTAAAACGTGATCTGAGCCCAGGAGAGAAAACAGAACGCAGTCACAACAACAACAATCCTGCAACAACGACACGTGTGACGTCTTATATTTACATGGCACACTTTGCACAACCTGCAAGGTGCATGGTCAAACCAATGAGGAACATGTCCTTCTAAGTATGTGGCTGTTGCATCGTTTCCCTGCTGTATTAGCAATACATTATTAAACTTGACATTCATGCAGATTTTCTTCAACATAAAGCAAGTAAAACACTTTTCAGAAATGTACAATGGAAAATAGATCACTCCCTAGTTATACATTGTTTTTCTTGTTGTTGTTTATTCAGTTTTTCACCTCTTGTTCTACATGTGTAACTAAAATGAGCATCATCTAGAAATGTGCACATGCAATGTCAATTGTCTGAAAAACATCTGTAAATGTCTAATTGATGCCTACTACCAAAAAAACCCCGAAAAAAATAAACACTTTTCAGTGTGTGTGAGTTAATATGAAGCCTTCCGCTCACATTTTACCCAGCAGAGGAGTTCCATACAGACAGAGATGTGACTGTTAAGAGGATGCATGGATCTCCAGTGTTTACCAACGTTTGCCTCCAGGTTTGTGAGCATCATTCTAGACAAGAGGACTCACCTTACTCATCTTGCAAAGTGTGCTGGAGCCGGTCACCTACGGGAATTGTTGGTGTCACAAAGCAGCACCAGCGCCCCGCTATATAAACCTCAATCAAAGGGTTGGCAGATCCCACTTGAGCTGTTTTTTCAATGAGCGGGGATTTAACGCGCTGGCATCGCTGCCAGCGGTCTCGGTCCTGGGCATAGAGCAGAAACCCCTGAATCATCAACGCAAAAGTCCCACCAGGCAAATTACTGACCCCCGTGCCCTCTTTATTGATATGCACATCAGCCAATCCATCAAGTGGATTAAACTTTTCCACGCAGAATGTCAGGTCATCACAAAACGACTCGGCCTTTGTTGAAATGTGAAACTGAGGCAGCTGAAAATCTAACATAAGCATATATAACAAGGGAAATAGTCCAATATTGTTATTACTTGATTATTAATCATGTGGATGGGTTGCACCAGCTATTCATACATTTAAAGCACTACATTTGACCACAAAGATCTACCAACTGGTTTCAAACCAGTGATTGACTAAATTAGGCTGCGGCACCAAAACTTACAAATGTCTCTCGGCTAGTACAGACTTTAGTAATGCGTTCATCGTTTGCTAGGAGACGTCTGTGGCATCTGTCCAATCAAATATGTAAACAGGAAGTACCTGTACGAGCTGAAGTAACTTCCAAAAAAAATAAAAAAATGCAACCTCACACGATTCCAAGAAATACATGTTTGGAGAAATATGAGCTTCAGAGTAGGAAAATTATAAAGAAGTTTGAGTTTTTAAAAAATGTAGCGTATTTAATCATATTTTTTTAGGTTAAATCTCCATCTGCAAACTAACAAATAGATAAAAGATAAAGTTGAGTGGAAAAAGTACAATATTTCTCTAAAATAATGAGAAGTATAAAGTTGCAGACAATGAAAGTACTCGAGTAAAGTATGAGTGAGTAGTTATTTATTAGTTAAGTCAAATGTTATTGGCATTAAATTCTGTAATGTGAGGTATTCTGTGTTATTTTTGTAAATATATTCATCAGTTTCATGTATTTTACCGCTCACTCTAAAAGGTGATTAGCATTTATTATATTACACTAACAAGAGACTATCAGCAACAACCATAAGTCATTATCACGAAAATGTCTTTATCAACTGCCTCCACATGCTGAACGTTGTAATCGATCTACAAAGATTGAAAAGGTATAAAGTGACACTGAAAGAAAAAGACAGCAGAAGTGAGAAACTATTGAACTCAAACGCTTTCTTCCTCAAGGAAATAGACCTAAAGGTCATCGTGAGGACGAAATCAAACTGCAGGAAGTGGACTTCAGTCGTGCAGAGACTCCAGTGAACCTTCATAGTGCTCAGCTCTCTTCTCAGGAGGGTCACTAGTGTCCTGAGACAGAGACAGAGAGACAGAGAGAGGTCTGTTTAGGTCCACAGGGCGGCAGTAGAGCTCTTTCACAATACAGGGTTCATACACAATTTGACCAATGGATTTCCATGACTTTAAACCAAATTTCCATGACTAAACATTTTGTGAGATCTGGGTGTAAACATGAAAAAGTGAGTAAATGTAGTATTTAAACTAACAATGAGAATACAAAGCATACAGTAAACCTTAAATGACACAAATGAATGAGAGACAATAGTTTGATTCAAAGAATAAACATTCATATAGATGCCTGTATGTATGCCTGCTTATATTTTGAGCGTCTTTCTTTTAAAAGCATATTCATTATTTCAAACTCAGCGTAAATGAACGACATGAACACATGAATATAAACACATTTACATGACTTTTCCAAAACCTTTGTGATTTTTTTTTTTCAAGGACTTTTCCAGGCCTGGAAATAACAATTTTTTTTTTAAATTCCATGACTTTTCCAGGTTTTCCCATGACCGTGAGAACCCTGACAATATCATGAAACAAGATTGTCAAGATCACTTTCGGATTTCCTTTTCCAGCCTAAATATTGTACACGAGTTGGGACGCCGCGTCTACTCACACTGAGGAAGGAGCGTGACGAGGAGGAAGACGGCGAAGAGTTCCCCGACGCTCGTCCAGCAGGCGGCGCTCTCGCCTTCATCCTCTCAGACAGCCATCTTTTCAACTTTTGACCTTTGAGAGATTATTTTGGACACAACTAACAGTGACTTTCCTTACTTATTTCTGTTGAGATGTTTGATTTCATGTCTTTTTTTTTTCTATGTGCAGAGTTTCATTTATCTGCCACAGACACACTTACTGTGCTTCTTCGAGTGGTGGACGGCCTTGTAGGAGCCGAGCATTGCAAACGGGTGGTAGGACAGGGTGAAGGGATACACGATCGCACCCTGCAGGATAGAAACATCACACGTCTATATCACAGAAACTATGAAATACAAATGGGTACAATATGACTACGCGTATACTGCGTGTGTGGAATACTAGCCGGGATGCCGGCACCTTGGCTTGCTGGTTCGGGTATGAAGCAGCCGGTCTACACCTGTACAGAGCCAAGATCTCCTCCACTGGCAGGCTACTCTGAAGCAGGAAAAACATGCTGCCACGGTTAGCAACTAGCACATTGAGTATCTTCTTATTTTAATGTATCTGAACAGGATATCAGGAAGTAAAAAGGACCAGTGTGTAGCATTAGATATGGAATATGATACTCAAAACTAGGTTTTTATCAGTGTATAATCCCCTGGAACTAAGAATAGTTGTGTTTTTCGTCAGTTTAGAATGAGGCCTTCATATCTCCGTGTTTCTATAGGAGCCCAGAGCGGACAAAACACTGCTAGTTGCCACCAATGCCTACACACTGTCCCTTTAATAAAAGCTGCGTCTGTGCATTAGTGACACGTTATCGTACCATAATTATCCTGGCAAAGGACGACAGGATCATGGCCTCCCGTTCTAAGCGATTGGGGTACTGGGCGCCTCCTGAGCTGCTCGCTGTGCCGCTGTGGTAGAGAGGAAAGCTTCGCTTAGCAGCCACAGAAAACACAACCAGTCGAGTATTTATATCTCTGTCCCCCCCGCTCCCTTTTGCCAGAGGCCGGCCACGAGCCCGGTGTCTAATCATAGAGACAGAAGCCCACCGGGTGCCGTTTAATATCGTAAATGTTTAATTTCCACTCGTCTCCCGCACAGTTTGACAAACCTGCTTGTTCCAACACACAATAAATAAATGAATAAATATATATATATATATATATATATTCAGAGGAATACTTCCACTCCTCTGTATTTACCTGAGAACTTTAGTTACTTTTCCCCCCTTTGCTGATTCAGATTATAATACCGAATATCACATCACATATAAATAAAGTATGATGTATCGTTATAGATTATTACAGTAAGATAACAACTTAATTGAGTAGTAGTACCTTTACAGGCCAGTGATGGTGACGCTTACACATAATGCATCAAAAATTATAATCCAATAATATAATATATATTATTCTGATATAGGCATCTCTGCATAACGACTTACGTTTGCACCTTTAGCTTTGATTGCAGGACTTTTCTACACTGAGGTGCTGCTACTTTGACCTGAAAGGTCAGAGTCTATTATATTAGTCTTTAAAAACACAAGCAGCTCACATGATGTCTCCGTCCAGCACATCGCGTCCCTCGTCTTTGTCCAACCACCAAAGGGCAACTCTAATAGCCAGGTCATAGTGAGCCTGCAACAAGTCAAATACACAGCAACTCAATCCGGAAGCAATTATTTTATTTATATATATATATATATATATATATATATATGCCGTTAATTCTGCGTCACAGCTGTGATCCAGAGGGTTACCAGGTCATCCAGCATTGTGGAGGTCCCCTTCCCCTTTGGGTCAAAAGATTTCTCTCGGAGTTTCTGCCCAATGTAATCGCCTCTGTTCCGAATAGAAGAAACAAAGAATAAATTGGCTTATTAAAATGTGCTTTTTTTCCCCAACGATCTCTGAGCTTTTCACATCCACTCACATGAGCGCCTCAACCTCTCTCTTCAGCTGCCTCGCCTCCATTTT
The DNA here is from genome assembly GCA_038501785.1 of Myoxocephalus aenaeus. NCBI lineage: Eukaryota > Metazoa > Chordata > Actinopteri > Perciformes > Cottidae > Myoxocephalus > Myoxocephalus aenaeus. Next base: position 537,460 of record JBAMJR010000013.1, read on the forward strand.
CTGAATGAAATCCTTTCATGTAGGACTCTGTTAAAAACAAAAACATGCGAACGTTGAATTATTTCTTAAATACAATATACTCTTCACGGCCACGATGACGACTAGAATGAGTGAAGCGGGAAAAACAAGTGACGCATAACACTGTTCATGTAAAAACACAAGGGGTTCATTTACTGCTGCGTAGTCGGGACGTGAACCCGACACCTTGCAGGGCCGCCAGAGTCTAGTCCACCTTAAAAATTACATTCTCTTTAACCAATGGTTAAAAACAGCCGTGTGCAAGAAATCCCAAACTCAACCAAAAGGTTTAGAAAAATAAAATGTTTTACAGTTTGAATGTGCAGATAATAATCAGTGGCATGTTTACAACACAGGGTTCATACACATTTTGACCAGTGGATTTCCATGACCAAACATTTTGTGAAATCTGGGTGTAAACATGAAAAAGTGAGTAAATGTAGTATTTAAACTAACAATGAGAATACAAAGCATACAGTAAACCTTAAATGACACAAATGAATGAGAGACAATAGTTTGATTAAAAGAATAAACATTTATATAGATGCCTGTATGTATGCCTGCTTATATTTTGAGCGTCTTTCTTTTAAAAGCATATTAATTATTTCAAACTCAGCGTAAATGAACGACATGAACGACATGAATATAAACACATTTACATGACTTTTGGGATTTTATTTTTCTTCAAGGACTTTTCCCAGGCCTGGAAATAACCATTTTAAAATTCCATGACTTTTCCAGGTTTTCTATGACCGTAAGAACCCCGACAACGAATTCGGCACACAGGCGTCGGTACTCACCACACGGACGAGGTCGACCGTAAACAAGCCGACGGATCTTCAGTTCACATGACGATGCTAAACCTCACACAAGGGAGGCCGAAGTCACGCCGCTCCGAGCCTTTCTGTTGAACAGGAGCCCTGAACGCTGACGTGGAAGAGACTTCTCAGGTGAACCGCCTGGTTTGAATAATGTATGTCCACCTGTCAATCTCTCAGGTCGTTACCAGCCAGACAATACGTGGTTTTTAGAACAGAGAGATTATTATTTTTAGCCGTCTACAAAATACAGGTGCCAGCAAACATGTTCGACAAGGAATATAAATGATAAAAAAGTTTTTATTAAGCTTAAGCAGATTAACAATTTACAATAAACCAGGTTAAAAATACTAAATACATAAATCATAAGTCAGTTGGATTAATCTTCTTCTCCATCTGCTTCTTCTTCTTCTTCCCGTTCTTGAACAAGGGAGAACTCAGAAACTCGCTGTCTGTGAATTTATCTCCGCGCCTCATTTTGCTGTTACAAAAACAAATAAATACAATAAATACAATGAATTCCTGGCTGCTGTGTTCTGGTATAAATCGATAGTGTGGCCACAGACGTCCTCACCTGTTGAGGGTCGGCTCCTTATAACAGACGACGCCTTTCCGCCTCCTGGTTCTCCTTCCGTCTCCACTCCCTGGGGTTTGAATGGTGTTGGTCAGAGATGTTAAGACTCGTCCTGCTGCAACACAATTAATACGAATAAAGTTGTCTTTTTAGGCTTTTAACAAAAAAACAAACAAGGTTTCTATATTACTACAACACAAAAGCTAGAAGTACAAATCAGCCAGGCTTCATTTCACAATGTCAATTTAATCATTTATCGCAATATAAATACTTTTTAAATAAAACAATCTGTCTGTATATAAAATACTGCTATTGTAGATTTTTTTTTACTGTTATTTATATTACTTGTTTTATATTTAATTGTTACTATGTGTCTCTTGCTGCTGTAATCCTGCAATTTTCCCGCTGTGGGACTAATAATCTTGTTATAAATATCTTATTTAAATATATATTAAAACAAAGTTGTCAAAATAAAGTGTTTGTAGTTGTAATACTCATTCCAGCCACCGGCCCACGTTCTAGGGCCAATTACAATATTTGTTTAGCCAAAAGAAAGACTCGACCATAATGTGACATGACTCGCTAACACATCATATAAGTGTTTAGAGTGCATGGAGAAATTAAAGCTTTTAGTCCAATTAGAACATGGGGGTAGTGGTGCACTTCAACCTCTAAAAAACACATTATTATAATAAAAGAAAAAGACAACAATGGATACCACACCTGGAGAGGCTTCGGTTGTGACATCAGCAGACTCCTCAACCGCTGGCGCTCTGCCCGACGTCTCCCTCCTGGGAGTAGCGAGGAAAGAGCCCGCCTCGGTGTCGGCGCAGCTGATGTCTACGTCCAGCCATGGCGGCATCTCATCCGTCAGCAGGCGTCCCAGATCCTGATGACCCGCTTCCTCCCTGGCAACAAACGTCTCCCTCGGATTTCTGGTTTCTGTGGCCGCCTGCAGCTTGGACGTCTTCCGATGCCGTTTTGGAGTCGGAGCCGTCTTCGACTTCGACCCGTTGGGTTTTGCGTCGTGTGAATGTTCAAAGATGTCAGAATGGAGGTCAACCACTTCATCATTCAGCAAATCATCCAATCGCTCTTTGTTTCTTTCAGGAGCGCCAACGCCAACGCCACGGAGAGGCGAGGCCTCCGGGTAACGCGCTTCGGCCTCGGATTCTAATCTTTTGTCGCTTCGGCTACTTTTCTTCTTCTTCTTTTTCCCGTCGTTGAAGCGGTCGACACACCCCTCCTGCTGAGCGGCTTTCTTCTTATAGGTTCGGCGCGCTTCCTCCTTCCTGGCTTTTTTAGGCGTCCGAAACTCTGTTCCCGAAGTCCAGTCTGGATCCAGCTGGTCATTGCCGCTACTCAAATCCTCATGAGGGCCTCCTGAGTCCAGAGTGGCCAGCCGAGGACGCTTACAGGAGCTCGGCGTTTCCTTGACAAGGGCTCTCAAACTCTGCCTGTGTGGGTTCGATTCGGAACGTTTCGGTTCTTCTTCCTCGCAGATGGAGGATTCCGTAGCCGGCATTAAGTCCTGCTCTGCTTTTGCTCCGGTTATTGAGGCGCTATCCCTGGTCACCGAGACAACAAATGTCCCTCTGCGTCTTGATTTCTGACTTCCCCCAGAAGTCTTGCGCTGTGGCTTATTAACCGCATGTCCCGACTCCGGCTGCGTGACCTCGTCTAAACAGAACGGGAACTCTTCGGGCGGCTCCTGGACTTCGCACGCTTCAACTTCTCCTTCCACGTCGTCGTGGACCGGGTCCTCGCTTTCACGCGACAGCGGCGGCAAAGCGACAAACGTTTTCCGAGAGACCGACGACGCGCTCCTGCCTTTAGTCCTCCTGCATGTGACTTTGGACCTGGCTTCTTCCGCTGAGTCGTTCTCTGGCGCCAATTGTACGCATCTGCTGGATTTGGGGAATTTTATTTTAGGATCCATGAAATAATCGTCCAGGTCCGGCGTGGCACCGTCTTGGGACCCTGTTTTTGTCTTGGTATGATCACGGGACTGTACTTTGTCCTTCTTTTTTTTGTCCATTTTCGGACGCTTGACACCTTCAAACTTGATCCATTTGGGAATTTGAGACGGAGCGACACTGCTACACTGCGTCTTTGGAGGCTGAAGCTTAATGACCTCTGGGTCTCTAATATCATCTAATACAAGACCATCTGTCTGTAACAAAGTGCCGGTGGGAGCACTCTGAACCTCAGTCAACCTGCAATCTGCAGAGATCTTCACTTGAGGATTTTCCGCTACACTTGACCCACCGGCTTGTTCCTTACTCTTCTTGCTTTTCAGCTTGCCAGTGCGGCCGGTATTTTTGGCCTTGGTTTCCACAGTGACTATCTCAGCGGCATTACTTAGCGTCATCTCCATCGAGGTATTCAGGAGCACAGTCTTCTCTTGTTTGTTTCCATGTTCTGGCTCAGTTTCCTTGGCCGAGCTAATTGGAAGGGGGACGTCGTCAGACAGAGATGGCTTTGGTTGTTCACACGTGCTCACAGCTGAGGAGGTTTGGCCGTTCTGAAGACGGCACACAGACTTCATTTCTCCAGATTGAGAAAAGATCATTGACATCCTCTCTACGTCCGCCCTCAGTCTGCTGGACGGACGGGATGTTCCTGCCTGGGGAGCTTGTGTGAACTGGCTCGAATGCGTTTCCTCAGTCTCTGTGTTATCTGTGGAAAAGAAGTTATGGACAAAAAAAATATATTACATATTTCCAGGGAATTAGTATCTCGGTGAAGCAAAAGGCACATTTTGGAGTAGCACAAAAAAACCTCTAAAGCTCCCTACCGGTGAAAATATCAATGGACGCTCTGGATCTGTTCTGGACACTGGAGACAGTTGCAGAGATGTTTTTTTCAGGCAAGTCCACCGGTACTTTCGGTTCTGGTAACAAAGGCCCTGCGATTTCTGGCTGAGGAGGTAACTGATCTGTGACACTAATAACGAGCAAGACAGGAAGAAAGAAATGGCAGATGTCATTCACTTCCGTCAAAAAAGAAAGAAAAGAAAAGTTTCGGTACCAATCTGAATACAGTATTTGCTCACCTTCCCACTGCAAGATATTCTTTGTCGACATCACAAGATGAGGTATTGTTGTCCTCAGATAGTTTAGGGAGATCCTGTTGGTAATACAATCACAAATTATGTCTCGTATAGTTTGACATTTACACTCATCGTTCAATCTTATAAATGTGTCTGAATTTAGTCAGATACTAGTCTGACTTTTAAAACCACGCGTTGAATAATTGGCACAGGAAATTAAAGATAAAAAGGAGTTTCTTGTATCAGAATAGAGCTCTATTTTCAACTAAATGAATGGAATGACTTACAAAAGACTTTAAAGTTTGATTTCATTGGATGAATTAGACATTTTCAAAGATTGTATACATTACGTTGCGTTCTTTATTTATCTTATTCTATTGTTTATTTTTACCTTGTGTTTTGTTGTAATGGCATTCAGGCAAAGTAAGTTTAATTGTATGGGAAATTCTTGTTTTTAACTGTGCATATGACAATAAGCGCTTTGACTTGACTCAAGATGCCTGCGATTGTTTCAGGCGCTGTTCGTATGCATGGGCTTGCTTGTGATTGGCTCTGTTTGTTGTGCGTTTTCTCTCTGTAACAATGTATTCTGCTGCCCTGAGACATCTATTGCAAAAGAGATCTTGGAGCAGTCCGGTTGAATAACGTTTAAGTGCTCTATTAATATACAGACAAATTTCTCACTTAGTTCTTGTGTCTCATTGGGACAAATGTACATTTCAGATTTTGTCATGGAACTTTCAATATTTCATTAAATACTGTAAAATATTCACATCATTTGAGTGGTTCAATTGTTGAAACTTCTTCAGAGTAAACTTACACTGTCAGTGAACAGGTCAGCCGCCATGTCCAAGTGCCGCAGAGTGTCGCTATGAAGAGCTTTAAAGATGACGAGCTGTGACGGAAAAAAACAACAACAAGATGAATTGCAGGCAATAGAAACAAACATAAAATCAAACCGCCCACTTTTGACACAGTCTGTGCATTGTTATGAATACTTGTATGGTAAGAAACATGCGTTCTGCTAAACAGGTCGTGGTGTTAACTGCTGTAAAAAAGAAAAGAAAAAAAAGAATTGTGAGCAAACAACAAACCAACCAGTTTCCTCTGCTTGTAGTTCTTGGTGGCCAGATCGAAGCACAGAGCCTCCACTTGTTTCTGGAGGTGCACGACCTCCATCTCCAGCTCCCTGCTCTTCTCCTTCTGGGCCTGCAGACCAAGAGCCAAGGCCTTGTTGTTGGTCTTCAATGAGACCTTGAAAAAGGAGGAGGTGTCTGGTGGGAAGAGAAACCAAATAGATCCCAATATCAAGTCAACAATGTTCTCCTCCCTCAGAAAAAAGCTACAAAGCTTGTAGTATAATAGTATAGAAATATTGGTTTGTAAGTGTAATGCATATTCAACCCAAGGCACTACTTGGTTGCTCCCTTGCTATTGTTCTGACGCGTTTCATTGATGACAATGTCCAGGTGTAACATCCAGTTTGGTTCTTATTCCATTGCGTTTATTTATTTATACAAAACAAAATCATAAACAATGTCGACACAACCTAGGTGCATATACTTAAATCATAAAATAAACCATAAACATGTATTTCTCTGTGTTACCAGGCCTCAACATCAATTAGAAGTCGGCCTTACGTCACCCAGTGACGGGAGGTCCAACATGACAAAACCCCACAAAATGACTTACAGTAGGTGTGTTAAAAACAACAATGACGGACTCACTGAGGATCTTGTTTTTTATCTTGGAGGCTGTGACGTTGGCGGAAGTCTGCTTGGACGACTTTAAAATCGACATTGTCGTCCTGGATAGCATAGTTAACGAACTAACAGGACATGTAGAGTTGCCCGGGAGATAAGACAACCTGAAAGAAAACCAACGTGTTAGCTTGTGTACAGTAGTGATGGAGCGCGCGCACAGCAGCGCGTGACGTTAATGAAGCTGGTCGTGATGGGTGATGTGTTGCCAGATTGTGCCTCATCAAACATATTAACGTTTAAAAACGGTTAGTTTACATTACTAACGTTAATACTGCTGTATAACTGGCGTTGATGCTAGCTAGCTAAATCACACCCAGGTCTGACAACACACACACACACAAAGCTAACCAACTGTAACTAGACAAAAAAAACGTACCGTTATTGAGCGTTAACCAGCGGTAGATTTTGCCTCAAACAAATGTCCTTGTTGGCGACTTTAAATTAGTCAAATTAAGCTCACCATGACATTAAAACCCCTAAAGTCCTTGTTTGAAACGCTGCCGTCCGATTACATTTTGAATCTAGACAAAAAGTCCGCCGTATTTCTGCGCATGCGCGTGTGGAAGCCGAGGACCAATCACGGACGTATGAAGAGATCCAAAGGGGCCAATCAGAAACGAGATGCTTCAAACTCTTCTTCTTCTTCTTCTTCTTCTTCTTCTTCTTCTTTGGAGAAGTCATTTTCATTTAGTTTAATTAACTAATTACATTCATCAAACATAATTTCATATTCATAAATGTAAATTTACAGTTAAAAAGCCAAACTTTGGGGTTTTCCGAAGGAGATCAACTGCACATTGACAAGACCACTTGTATATACAAAACACTGTCTCACACAGTATTATATATGATATCATATTGTATCCCTATTCACACTCAGCATTTTGTGTTTCATGTCTATGATTCTCATTTTTACCTCATGTTTTTACACATTTTGTAACAGCATTGTTGGAACAAGAATTAAATTACCAATGACTGCTCCACTGTAATTGATGTGCACGTCACCAATTGATTTTCTGTAACTGTGATACCTATCTGTTTAAAACCTCTCTCTGAATTGTAAATACACACAGCTCAGCTTTTAAACAAAGTAACATGTGAAAGCAACTACAGTATTTAGTCTTATCATGAATACATGGAACACCACCACTAAAGAACTCATCATGTTTGACGTTTTGCTGGTTTTCCCTCAGGCCGTGACCAGAAATATGTTCCTGGTTCCATGGCAATGTCAGTTTTTTCCCCCTATTAAACATATCATGTTGTTCTGGTCTAAGAGTGTTTTAAATTCTTAGCATTTTGTGAATACTCTTGTGCTGGTGGCATATACATGCAGAAGAGCTGTAGACACAGTTATATTTCCTCTGTCTGTGTAAACAGTAAGAACGTCCACAAGATAGTACATTTTTCTACAGTAGGATGCAAATGTATCATTTTTAAAACCACTTGCATACGTCAAATAATCAGTAAGCAATTGTTGAAGAAGTACTCAGATATTTTTCTTAATTCAAAGCAACCACAGAGTATACATATTCACCAGTAAAGTCCTGCAAACAAAAACTTAAGTGACTAAAAGTGCATAGGTTTTTGCATCAAAGTATATTTAAAGTAAAACTACAAATTATGCATATATGTTATAATGTGTTTATCACTTGTTGTGTTGTAGCCAGTAAAGGTGAGCCTATTTTTATTTACTTTATATACTGCTGTGTAGCTTAATTCAATATAATGTATTGTAATTATCTGTTGATTTATATATATATATATATATATATATATATATATATATATATATATATATTAATAATCAAAATCAGCAAAGTATGGGTTAAATAAATGTATTTGAGTAAAAAGTACAATATTTGTGGAGTCGTATTATGAAGTAGGATAAAATGGAAAGACTCAAGTAAACTATAAGCATAATAGTGTAGAGGTGCACATGTATGTGGTAACATTATTTTCTAAATGGGTACTAACTCTTTGTACTTTTACTCAAGTAATATTTTGGATTCATGCGTTTTACCTGTAACAAGGCAAGGCAATGCTAGGCAAGTTTATTTGTAGAGCACATTTCAACAACGAGGCGATTCAACGTGCTTTACATAAAACCATTAAAAGCCTCAAAACATAATGCAGAAGAAAACAAGATTTTAAAACAATTAAGCACTTTAATTTAAAAACATAAAAAACAGTCAAAAAGCAAAAAAAGTAAGAAAAGTTGAAGGTGTATGGCAGATATTGCTATAAAAACGGTATAAATCACAGCTTCATTTACTCATAACCAGTAACACATAGACTGATATTTACACATCTGAACAAAATCTCACATTATACTTTTTTATTATAACACCAACATTATTAACCGAGTGGTTGCAGAGATATACCATTTTTTATTTGGGTATGCAATTTTCGAGGCAGAGGCCTAAAAATATATATATATATTTAAAGGTAATACAATGCAGAAATTGATTAATATCCTTGAATCTGGTTAAATTAAAGGCAACAGCAAATAGAAAAGTCTTTAATCTGGTAACAGAGTATGTATACACTGTAGTGTTGCTACTTTTACTCCAGTAAATATATCACATCTTCCACCGTTTGTCTAAATGTCGTTTTACTACGAGAACAGAAAGTTTCGATCGATTGTTCTGAGTGTGACCACTTCCGCCTTCCTCGTGATCACAACAGTCGCGCTCGGTGCAGGTATCGATTCGTCAGGGCTGCTTGTCTCCCGGGAGTCGGCTTTTCTGTTTTACAGATGTCTTCCAGGTCGTACTGCTTCACAGGTTGATGTCATATTCATACAGTGAACGGGTAATTCGCTATTTTTTTCTTCTGTCACGGCAATTTAATTACATTTCACACGTGAAACACCAAGCTGGCTTTGTGAAATACAGACGTAACGTCACTTTTGTAGGTTTCAAGCTAGTCGGCTAACGTTAGCTTACACTATGTTAAGTTATTTCAGCTTTTCGGGCAGTTGTTGCCAAATGTCTCAATGTCTAAACACGAGGGCGAATTAGTTTAATTACACAAAGTGTGGTTACATTATCCAGCTGAATTGTACAGTTGATAGTTAGCTTACAAGCCAGTTGCTAGGTAAGTTACACATCTGGGGGGTAAATATTGACACTGTTGGTCGAAAGACGATCAGTGCATCCAAGTGATAGTGGACTTTATCTATATATGACATGCGATAAGGCTGTCAAATGACCAGGAAGCAGAACTATGCCGCGGCCTGTTGTGGTCACATGACGAGCTGGAGGACGTGATGCTGCTACTTCTCCCACCCTTCTTTATATGAGCTAACATGCCATGCATTGCACACTCAAAGTCTGTAGCTTTCTTCAAAGGGTAAGTCCGGAAGAGATGCTTTCTGCACACAGTTGGTAAATACACAGGATGTGTAGATGAAAGTAACGGCTGTTGGGTGTCTCTGACTAATCGATCACCCGGATCAATACAGTGAGTTCATGTGTCGGACAATCCAGCAATGGTGGAGGAAGAATGTATGAAAGTATGATAATGAAAGAACAAGTGCACAGTTTAATGACACACTTTGTAAACTCTTTGGTTGAAGTGAATGTTCTGCATTGAAAATATTACAAAAATATAAGTGTGTCAGGAAAATGTACTTTAGGTATAAAAAGTGAAAGTGTCAATCCAGAAAAGTATCCCTTGAATTGTAGTATTTTATATATATATATATATATATATATATATATATATATATATATATATATATTAGGATTATTATTACTTGCGTATTCATGTAAAAGTTGGATAGTTGGATATAGTTGGATGATGTGGTGCTAATTTAATTTTTTTTTGTCATTCCACACAATTTCTCCAGTTTTCTTCATTATTTTTTTTTTTACCAAAAATGCTGTTTTGTTTGCTCCTTTGTCTTTCTATTTTTTTTGTTTTGTTCTGTTGGTCTCTGCCCTAAGTAAAGCGTCTTTGAGTACTTAGAAAAGCGCTATATACAATTAAAGTCTTATTATTATTAAACTGTAACTAATTATTAGTCTGCTGATTAATTTTCTCGAGGAAGTTATTTCGAAAACATTTTTAACTTCCTCATAATAAGTTGTGATAGTCTGTCACATGGTTATTACACTTCATTGGTTAGTAGTGTGATGTTTATCACATAAAATAAAATAAAACTTGTTTTGTCTAATCAGCTGTTTAGTGTTTACGCTTCCTACAATATTATTTCAAGGTATTTTTTTGTTTGCACCCTCTCTTTACTTGCTGTCAAGTTCCACGATGTTTTTGTTTACAGAGTGTTGTGCATGCAGTTTTCAATGCAGCAATAATAGAATGGCTCGTAAGTAGTGAGGTCGTATGTCTAACATACTGTCAGAGGCCCACAGTGGTGTTAGAAAACAATTATAACAAACTGCTGCAATCTAGCATGACAGCAGTGAGTAGTTTCCATGTCAAAAGCAAGTAAGATCAGACAAATGTTCTGCTTGTTATGTGAAGAAGAGCATCTGAAAACACAGCAGTGCTGATGTTTCTGATCATCGTAACAGATTTAGCTGCAGCCCTAATCGACGCTGTTACAACTAGATTAAGTGTCCTTCCACCGTTTCAGGAAAGTCGATCAGTCACGCATGCTTAAGATGTTTGTCTTTGCATCTCCAGCAGGACTAGCGGTGTCATGGCTGCCGACGACAAGTCCTCGTCCTCGTCCTCGACGGACTGGAGCGTCGAGCCGCCCGTCTCTTCGCCCACCAGCCCCTCCCACCTGACCCACTTCAAGCCACTGACTCCGGAGCAGGATGAGCCTCCCCTCCGCTCCGCGTACAGCTCATTTGTCAACCTGTTTCGTTTCAACAGCAAAGGTCAGGCCCACACGAATCTAGAGGAAGTTATGGATTGAGCCCCTTTATGTCTCCAATGTTTTCTTTGCCAAAGCTCCTAAGGAGCGCTTGTGTGACGTGCAGACAATGCACTATATAGTGCAGGGGTCTTCAAAGTCCGACACTGTAGGAAAATTGAGACACCTGAACACCCCCACATTCTGAAAAAAACAGGATTTTGTCATGTTTGTTTAATTCAAAGTTATGTACTATTTCTTAGAAGTATCAAATAATCCGGCCATATAGCTATAGGTATAGTATAGGGACATATAGTTCTGCTTTGTTGTCATGTTTGGCTTAATTTGGTAAATATAATCCACACATACAAAAAGACGTCTGACCTTAATATCTGATGCTTGGAAATTGGTGGAAAAGTGACCATGAACAAGGCTGAATTATGTTACTTGGTCAAAGTGCAGTATTTGCTAATCCTGTTATGGGACAGCTCAGTGTTTTATAAACAGTTTGTTGTCTTTATTTGGTGTTATATTGTGTCCTTTTATTTACTTCAGTATACGAAGCGTAATGGATCTGTAAGACAAAAACACTTCCTACATTACAGTGTGTTAAAACCTATCCTGAGCAGCATTTTACAGCAGATTACAGAAGTCGGAAATTAAGCAGAGTCTTGTGAGGTCATGTGATTGAAATTTCCTGCCAGGAACCAGTGAAACACATGATGTGTGTGTTTGTGGTCCCACCTCCTGCACTCTGAACAACACTACTCCTCCCTTCTCTGTGGCAGGAAGGACATTTCTTACTGATGAGATTGAGAAGAGAGGAATGCTGCACTTTGTTTTGATCCTATTAAAATATATAGAAGCAGAAACAGACTAAAAATGCTGCAGCCAACCATCAGCATGTTTTTGTATCAGTTAATCAGTTTGGTTTATTTTTCTTTTAGTATCAAAAAGGTTGTAAAACGATTACAACAAAAAACCTCCATCGCATTTTAAATAGCTTATTTTGTAAAAAGATTTTTTTTAAATATGAAACTATATATATATATATATATATATATATATATATGGTTTCATATACAATTTGAAAGATGCAAGGAATAAAAGTAGTAATCTATTAAGAAACTCGCTAAGTCAGCAAAGCCACTCCCCCAAAGTAATCATGACGTAAACAACCAACATGGCTGTTAGTACTCACAGCTGTCTACTGTCTGCCAGATGTTTTTCTTCTCATGTATTGATTGCTCTCTGGAGAATTTCAACAAATGTAACAAAACGTGTTTCTAAATTACATTCCCCGTCCTAGCTTTAACAAATGGTTATCTTATAAGTATGGAGTTGACTGGACTGAACAAAAAATATATTAATTAAAATACTGTGAATGCATACCACATTAACTTTAACTTGTTGTTTTCTGTCTTGACCACATTTTCTTCTTCATTTCCTCTATGTGCGTGTGTGTGCGCGTGTGTGTGTGTGTGTAGAGGATGGACGTCCTCCCTCAACAGTTTCAGACAAGACAGATGTGCCGTCCCCTTCTCCTCAATCAGAGAGGAGGAGCTGGTCCACAAGTCCAACCCAGTCCCTCTACAGTTCCAGGTCGCACCGAAAACAGCACTCAGACCTCCTCCGACGTACCTCAACTGCCTCTGGTAAAACACGCACACACACACACATACACACACATACATACATACATACACACAGTCCAGTGTACAATGTTGCGGTTTATGTGCCATTTTCTTTCATTGCAAATTTACACAGTCAGATTTATATACTGGGATACGATCAGAGGATTAATTTAATAGGACATTTATTTTCTATTAATTCTGGTTTTAGCGATGCTTTTTGTCAAATGTAACTTTCTGAAACCTGGTGGTTTGTGCTCTCTTGCGCATTTGAAAATGTATGAAAAGTGATTTTTAGACCCCGCTGTGTTTGTCATGGTTTTGTTAAAAGAGGATCGCTTGTCTTTTTATACCCATAGTATTTTATTCCATGGTTAGTTAGTACATTTAGATGTTGGTATTTACCCACATAGAACATTTTGATTTTCATAATTTAGAGCAGATTTGTGAGACAAAACAAGTACGAACACAAATATTCCGTGTTGAAAAACATCAGAATGAAGAGTGAATGTACAGGTTGTAACATCCGCTCTCATGTCTCTTCTGATTGCAGTGGATTGGCCAGGTGAGGGCTCTGCTGCACCGCGTGGTTTTACTAAAGACGCTTTTAGCTTGACGTTAACCAGAGTGGCCTCACACAAACTGTTGTGTGTGTCTGAGTGCATGCGAGTGCGTTTTTGATATTTGCATTTTGTTTTCAATGAGGCGCTTTCTGTTAGTCTTTGGTTTGCCCTAATGTTTGACACTCGGGTACTAATGCTAACGAATGGAATGGTGTTTCTAACGAGCTAACCGTTTCATTCAACTTGTTTTTGTTTCTTGCCCAGTTATTTTTATTTAATCACCTCATGTGTTATTTTATACACATTTGCAACTCTTAGGAAGTGCATTGTCAAATGTTTGTCACGTAGTTATGCTAAATGCACTGTGAAGAAGAGGGATTTGATTATCATTATCTTACATTCAATATATATAAATATATATATATAAAAAAGGCATATTTGACAATGCAGCAGGATGGATTGTAAAGAATACATTAACTTGATTTCAGTTCTTGTGCTTATTCGAGTTCTGTGTGTTTATGTCTACATTATTTTAGACTGCAGCAGGAAATCCGACACCCCTCTCAGTAATCATGACCCGCGCACAGCTGTGCAACTTCGCACTGCACTGAAGAGGCTGAAAGAAATAATGGAGGGAAAGAGCCAGGTACTCACACACAATCTAAGCTTTACATTTTCTGTGCTTCACATGCTATATATTGATATTTTGAGCCGTGGTATTCTGAAAGCCGGGTCATAAACGGGACCCCGTGCAGTTTGTCTGTGTGGGTTAAAGCAGTGTGCTGCTGGTCCCCCTGCAGGACAGCGATCTGAAGCAGTACTGGATGCCAGACAGCCAGTGCAAAGAGTGCTACGACTGCAATGAGAAGTTCACAACCTTCCGCCGCCGCCACCACTGCCGCCTGTGCGGCCAGATCTTCTGCAGCCGCTGCTGCAACCAGGAAATCCCCGGAAAGTTCATGGGCTACACGGGTAGGTGACACGATTTGACTGAGCACTTTCCTATCTTACACATATTTTAATACCAATTGCACTGTTGTTTTCGTTGATTGTTGATTGTTGATTGTCTCGTCTAACGTCCCATGTCCATGTCCAATGTATGCACCTTCCGCCTCAAAAAATTCCTCGTTTGTGTGAAAACATTCCTGGCTAATAAACAGTTTCTGATTCTGATTCTGATTTCCATATTTTCAAAGTAAAAGCCAGATAATATATAGATAAACTCCAGGTGCTTGTTATATATGTGCATGCCAACCAAGCTTCATGTTCATTTCCATTGCTTTCATTACTTTATTTCAACAATATAATCATGTTGTTTACAACACTTTGTGGTTCTGGCAAGTGTATAGTTTGTATTATCAGCACAATGCAGCAACACACATTTCCAGGAGCAGATCAGAAAATGACCAAATAAACTTAGAAAACGGTGAATTATGAATAATAATAATAAAAAAAAGCCCTATCTCTAATATTAGCCTGGCTCAAATGAAAGCCTGGTACCCTAACGAGAATTTAAAGTAGTTTTGAGTGCATCATAACACTAAAAACACTCTTTACTCTCGTACTTTCTCTCCCTGAACGCAGGAGATCTGCGCGCCTGCACGTACTGCCGTAAGATAGCGCTGAGCTACGCCCACTCGGCCGACTCGTGCTCCATCGGAGAGGACCTGAGCGCCTTGTCCGACTCCACCTGCTCCGTGTGCGTGCTGGAGCCCAGCGAGCCTCGGACACCTGTGGGGGGCCGCAAGTCCAGCAGGAATATCTTCCTCGAGGAAGACCTGACCTGGCAGAGGTGATCTCACACACACACACACACACACACACACACACACACACACACACACACACGTACCAAATCAATCAAATCAGATAGAAGAATAAAATCAGCTTATCTACGCAGAAAAAGACAGGTTTATATGTGTAGTATATTAAATTGAGTGTGACTCTGAATCAGATCGGATTAAAAATATTTATCAATTTGCTTTTGCCCAAATAATATCAGAAAGAAGGCTGCATGATGCCTTCAGAGTCAGCTCTGAATTCGTGCCTCTTTCCGCCACACCTGTACTGCACCTATCTGCATATGGATGCATAATCTGAAGGAAACGGGAGGAGATTTGGGTATCGGAAGCGTTCTGGTTTCCGTTTGTAGCTCGAGTAGTAAAGACCAATCACGTCTGAGCGGTCTTTGGTTGCATGCAGGTAAACAGTCCGAATGTATACGACCCAAATCCCGACTCTGTGTTTCACATCTTGTTTGTTTGTTGTTTCTTTGTCGTGTTATGCTTTTGCTCAAACACACTTACTTAGTTCTTTCTTCCAGCCTACTCCATCTCTGCTTGCTCTTATTTTTTCAAAGGCCAGCCCTCGCTCATCCTCTTGAACCTCTCCACTGCACCTTATTCACAAATCTATATTGTATTCACCTATACACGACCATGCTTGGTATTTCAGGGCAGCTTCTGCATTGCGAAGATTTAAATTTCTGTAGTTTTTTTTGGCTTCACTAGAAACGTGGTTCCGTTTGTGTTGTGTGTGTGTGTGTGTGTGTGTGTGTATATATATATATATATATATATATATATATATATATATATATATATATATATATATATATATATATTTTACGTGACTGTATTACACACACTGATCATTTAAGTTGTGTGTTGTCTTCGTCCACATGCCTTTGAGTTGTCACAGACGTGAAACATGGACAGTCTTGGAGCCGTGTGTGGGTGTGTGTTTGTGTTTGTGTTTGCCTATAGCTGGTTGTGGTGTGTAACCATTGATCGTCACTTCTCAGCATTGCTCGCCTCTGTTTATCAAGGAGTGGTTGACTCAAGTGTGTATTTAAGAGTAAAGTGTGTTTGCACATGTACACAGTCTGGTATGTGTGTACAAGATTGTGTTTTTTTTTCTTTTCTGAAAAGCGCTTGTGATGATTGTGTGTGTGTGTGTGTGTGCTTTGTATATACTGTACCCTGTGCATGGTCAAGACTCACCGAATCATGTTAGGTATGCAATATCTATATCCGTGAGCCCTGACTGAGAGGAATTAACTGCACAGCCGTGAAGTAGGACTCACAAAGTGAGATGTAAAGACGCTTTGCCGCTTATGGTCCGACGGCCCAATAATGCAGAACGGATTCTAAGTTATGAATAACGTCAAAGACGAGAAGAGGGAGCATCTGTGTGAGGAAGCTTTTGTAGAGCGTGACCATTTGGGCGCGAGGAGCGAGTTAATCCTCCGCTTCAAGTTACTTCATTGACTTAATTAATCAAATGTTTAAAGACATCTTTGTTTCAAGGATAGTACAATAATGCATGTGTTGTATAACCTTGTTTTGCTTAGTGATTTTTCCTTTTTCATTCACGATAGCGATCGCTGGACTCTGGGTACCGATTCAATACCAGCGCTTGATTAATAACCAGTGTGGAAGTGACTGGGAACGTCAGGCATTGACTTAAACGTCGCTTTACTAACGTTGCAAAAAGCACAATGTAGCAAATAAACACGTACATTTACTGAATTATTATTTATTATTAGACTAGCAAATCCTTCCCCAGCAACTTTTTGAAAAAATCAAATCATTCAAAATTAACAGAAATCACAATTCAGGTGTAAACCTGCTGTTGTAATCGCTGTGCTTCCTGCTTTTTTTTCTTCCCCTCGATCAACCTGCCTCAAAGAAAATCTGTTTGGTTTCTCTCTCTCTCTCTCTCTCTCTCTCTCTCCTGGCATAGAAAAACTCCTATTGGGATGGGAAAGAAGTGAGTCTAGTTTGTTTCTGTCCGAGCTTTAGCCGCCTGTAACTAAAAGCTTTCTCGCTCTGTAACGAGATAGTCGCCTGCATGCTCAAATTCACTGATCATAAATGAAACTGGCTAACAAATAGGAAGTGAAAAGACACACTGAGCGATCGTAAATCAAAGTTTGTGTGTGTGTGTGTGTTCATCAGTATGATTCACCAGGAGCCGCAGAACAGCGGCCTCACTTCCAGACTGACGGCGCTCCAAGAAGACGCCGGCAAATCGCCCGCGAGGAAGAGGTGACTCCCTTAATTTAAACAATGCCTCTCCAGCTCCGTTCGGCGCGCTCGAGTCCAGGCAGGCGGTGTGAACCCGGTCTCCGTGCGTCTCTCCTCCGCAGATCGGCCAGCGTGACCAACCTGTCGCTGGACCGCCCCGGGTCCTCCATGGTGCCGTCCTACGACGGCGCCGTCAGCCCGCCGACCAGCCGGGCCTTGACGGGCCCCAAGAGCGGCACCAAGCTGGACCACAGCGAGGAGGAGAGGAAGATCCTGCTGGTGGCCGGTTTAATCTTTCCATTTTCATTGATCATTTCCATCTCCTTGTTCAGTCTGCCTCCACATATTTAACGCTGTTTACCTCGTCTGACTGTGGGTGTAAGCCTGCTGTCGGCCATGTATATATGTACATATATATATATATATATATATATATGTAAGGTGGTTCTGAAACAATTGGATAGTTTGTTATGCGTTATATATTTATTTATTCTATTTACCACGATGTGGCAAGAGCAGAAAGACAGACAAAACAATCTGATCATCTTTTTCTTTTTTTACCACCATGCAGCTGTTGGCTATATATATATATATATATATATATATATATATATATATATATATATACTACCGTTCAAAAGTTTGGGTTTCAGATACTCAACTAGCTTAAAGGAAGGCCAGTTTTTATAGCTTCTCTATCCAGCATAACTGTTTTAAGCTGTGCTAACATAATTGCACAAGGGTTTTCTAATCATCCATTAGTCTTCTATGCGATGAGCAAACACAATGTACCATTAGAACACTGCAGTGATAGTTGCTGGAAATGGGCCTCTATACACCTATGTAGATATTTCATTAAAAACCAGACGTTTCCACCTAGAATAGTCATTTACCACATTAACAATGTATAGTGTATATCTGATTAATTTAATGTTACCTTCATTGAAAAAAACAGCGCTTTTCTTTGAAAAATAAGGACATTTCTAAGTGACCTCAAACTTTTGAACGGTAGTGTGTATGAGATAGATGAAAAGCCATGTAGCCTATCAGGAGAACTTAAGTAATTTGCCAAAAAAAAACAATAGTGCTAATTAAACGTATCACGCTGCTGAGCCGGCCTAAAAATACCACAGGGGAAATTCTGTCACCTGCGACGAGTTTTATTTCCTCTTTTATTGACTCTTGAAAGAGGAAGAAACCGAAACGTTGCCATTATGAAGCATTCTTCACTACTACATGCTGACATGCCTCCCGTCCTGCAGGACTCCTCCCAGCTGAAGGACTTGTGGAAGAAGATCTGCCACAACAGCACAGGCATGGAGTTCCAGGACCACAGATATTGGCTGAGGACCTACCCCAACTGCATTGTGGGAAAAGAGCTCGTCAACTGGCTGCTGAGGAATGGCACCATCTCCACCAGGTAGCATCCCACTGGACAAACATGTTTGGAAGGAATAGTGTGACATTTTTGGGAGTTTTGGTGATTCACTTTCATGTCAAGAGTTAGATGAGAAGATTGATATCACCTTGAATCAATTTGAAAATAACTCGTTCCTATTTACGCGTCTCACTTCCTGTTTCGGCTGCTCTTGATCTTGTGTTTCACTGTTCGGGCCTCCATCTAAATCCTGGTGCTTCTGTGTCGCAGGGCCCAGGCTATCGCCATCGGCCAGGCACTGGTGGACGGCCGCTGGCTGGACTGCGTCACGCACCACGACCAGCTGTTCAGGGACGAGTACGCTCTCTACCGCCCCCTCCAGGTAACGGCCCGCGTAACACTCTGATTTCAAATGACAGAATGATTCCAAGTGTTTCACATTTGCCGCAACTTATCTTTTAATCTTCTGTATGTGGTGACATTGATTAATTCAACGGATTCTTCTGATAACACCAGGGGACGTATGTGTGCTGACGACGTCTCTCTCTCCCGTCTGGTCTCCAGAGTACAGAGTTCTCAGAGACGCCGTCTCCAGACAGCGACAGCGTGAACTCCGTGGAGGGACATTCAGAGCCGTCCTGGTTCAAGGACATCAAGTTTGATGACAGCGACACGGAGCAGCTCGCCGATGAGGCCGAGTACGCCATGCCGAGTATGTATCGCACGTCTGACGCTTTCATAAAACCCTTTTTTCTTTTTACACCTGCATACTCGTTTGCTTGGATCATTGCTCTTTTGCACAGGTGGCGTTGGTACTTTACATAAGTGCTGTACATAAGTACAAATGGGAAGTACTTGTACTTTACTTGAGTATTTTATTTGTATACGTTATACCCCCAATTCAAAGGGAAATATTGTATTCTTTACTTCACTACATTTATCTGACAGCTTTCATTAGTTTACAAATTAAAATAGATTTTGAATTTCTCATGAAAACATACAAATATGTTTTGTTATGAATTAAGCTACCCAATAGTTTTGATCGATTGTTGATTGACAGAAAATTAAATGGCAACTATTTTTGACGATCTGCATTTTTTTATATGAAGATGCCGAGCACCATTTTTCAGTACATTTACAAACCAAACAAGCAGTCGATTAAACGGAGAAAATAATCATTACTTAATAGTAATTCTGTCCGTCTGTCCAGACTCCGCCAGCCCCAGCAAGACAACATCCGTCAGCAGCTTCCAGTCGGCGGTGGACAGTGACTCTGCCGCCTCCATCAACCTCAACATGGAGCAAAACAATGTCAACTTCCACATCAAGAAACAGGCCAAGTATCCACATGTGCCCTCTGCAGCTGACCAGAAAGGTCAGTATTACTGAAAACATAATATTCAATATAAATATGTCACACTCTTTTCATGCAGTTGTTTGGTTAAGAAATTCTTGTGGTTATTGTGCCTCTAATAAGTGTACTGTATCTAACAAGCCTCTCTCTTTCTCTCTCTCCTGCTCATTTCCTCGTTCTCCCTCTTCCAGCTGAATACCTTCTGTCTGAGGATGGAGGACAGAATATTGTCATAAGTGATGCCTTCATCATGGGTAGGACCTCTGCACTTCCTTACTCACTTAATCAGACAACATTATAAAAATTGCCTAAATAGTTATTAACTGACTCGATGTCCCTGCAGAGTCTCTATTCAACCGGCGTGTGGAGGAGAAGGCTAAAGAGATGCTGTTCACTCCGCTGGGTTGGCACCACAGCTCTCTGGATCAACTCCGGGAGGAGAACGGAGAGAAGAAGGCCATGGAGAGGCTGCTGTGAGTGGAGATAACACCTGTGTGTGTGTGTGTGTGTGTGTGTGTGTGTGTCCAGCGCGATGATACATCATGGTAGAAGTCCACTAGGGCAGCAAGTAATGATCTATTTTTTGGAATACATACAGTATCTAGATATAGATAAATATATATAGATTTTTATATGAAAATAGAATAGCAAGTGAGAATTATTTTTCTTTTTCTGGTGATCTAAATAGTTTTCACTCCTGTTTTTCCGACTTAAGAAAAGTTAAATACAATTTTATTTAGGTTTGTGAAAAGGGTAAATCCTCAGTGAGGATCATTTTGTGTTTGTTGTTGTATTATTCAATTTGACTGCAATGCACTCTAATGTAAGGGACATATATTGTGTGTTAGCAAGCTATTTAAATTATGACCTGGGGAAAAAACGTGAAGGCTTTTAGTCCTATTAAGGTTTGTAGCGTACTTCAGCCTCTTGTGACCAAAAAGAGTATTACAACAACAAACATCGGGACAATTATCCTGGCGCAAACAAAATCACCTGAACTTGATTTCACAAATTTTTTTCTTCTCAGGGCTTCCGTAGGTAAATTTGTATTAAAAATTATCGGACTGATTAATCAACTAATCGCTTCAGCACTTATCGGCAATTTAGAAGAACACGCTTACCGATGTTTGCAGAGACGAGATGTGAAAAAACTGATTTGTGTTGATTCGTGCCCTGCTCTTTGACTACAGTACAGTACATGTTTCAAGAGGCATACCTTGAACATGATAACTTGAGAATAGTTTTTTGTTCATCACAACAAAGATGTTTTCCCTCTTCTCTAACCATCGGCCTCCCTTTTTGTTCAGCTCCGCCAACCACAGCCACATGATGGCGCTGCTGCAGCAGCTGCTCTACAGCGAGTCTCTGTCTCTGTCCTGGCGGGACATCATCGTCCCCGTGGTCCGGCAGGTGGTGCAGACGGTGCGGCCCGACGTTCGCAACTGTGACGACGACATGGACATCCGCCAGCTGGTCCACATCAAGAAGGTCAGACCCCCCGATCTCGTCGAATCGGTCCGACCGGAGTCGCGTGTCGATGAGACCGTCTGCTTCACGTATGACTGAATCTCCGTTTGCGTTTCAGATCTCTGGAGGCAGGAAGTTTGACTCGACGGTGGTGAACGGCTTCGTGTGCACCAAGAACATCGCGCACAAGAAGGTTGGATCAAGTTCCTCCGTTTTTCACGTTCATCGTCTCTTTGAAATCGACAGTAATGTCCAGACGTGAAGCAGTATGTTGGTGATGTAAATAACACTTGTCTGACCTGTAATCAGATGAACTCCTACATCAAGAACCCCAAAATCCTGCTTCTGAAGTGCTCCATAGAGTATCTGTACAGGGAGGAGTCGAAGTTCTCCTGCATCGACCCCATCGTGCTGCAGGTCAGTGAGTCAACTACACTTTCAAGCCCGGTTTGCAGTTGCATTTGCCGAAACTAAGGACACGATTTTTCTTTGTCTCTCCCTCAGGAGCGAGAGTTTTTGAAGAACTACGTCCAGCGGATAGTAGACGTCCGTCCAACCCTGGTGTTAGTGGAGAGGACCGTGTCTCGCATTGCTCAGGACATGCTGCTGGAGCACGGCATCACGCTGGTCATCAACGTCAAAGCGGTCAGTAAAGTATAAGCGCCGTACAACGAACGCTTTTAGCCGGCGTTAACGTTCAGATGTCCTCGGATCATCCTTCCAGCATCATGACCTCCCTCTTGGTTTGGTTTTAGTCTGAAACTAAATATAAACAGCATATAAAACAAATAACTTAACTACGCAGTGGTCCTGGATCACTTTTCAGTTTTATCCTTTCTCATTTTAGCAAGTCCTGGACAGGGTGAGCCGTATGACCCAGGGAGATCTGGTAATGTCCATGGACCAGCTCCTCACCAAACCTCGCCTGGGAACCTGCCTCAAGTTCTACATGCAGTCCTTCACTCTGGCCAACGGTGAGAAACAAACCTCCACTCCACCTCTCAATATTTCCATTGCTGTGAGATAAAACAAAAAAAACCTGCCCTGTTGAGTAAATCCTGCTTTTGTTTCTGTCCCCTCCAGATGA
The DNA here is from genome assembly GCA_038501785.1 of Myoxocephalus aenaeus. Taxonomy (NCBI): domain Eukaryota; kingdom Metazoa; phylum Chordata; class Actinopteri; order Perciformes; family Cottidae; genus Myoxocephalus; species Myoxocephalus aenaeus. The sequence goes on from JBAMJR010000013.1 coordinate 560,018, forward strand.
AGTGAAGACTCTGATGTTCTTCGAGGGCTGCCCTCTTCACCTCGGATGCTCCATCAAGCTGCGAGGCGCCTCGGAGTACGAGCTGGCCCGGGTGAAGGAGATCATCATGCTGATGGTGTGCGTGGCCTACCACTCCCAGCTGGAAATCTCTTTCCTCATGGACGAGTTTGCCATGCCGCCCAGTTTGGCCAAGAGCACCTCATTCCCCTGCCTGCTGGAGGGCACGTGTGCAGAGGATGAGGAGGAAGTGGAGGAGGAGGAGGAGGAAGGGGAGGAGGAGGAGGAGGCGGCGAGTGGAGAGACGATAGGAGGGAGCCTGGAGAAAACTGTAGTGGCCGAAGACTCGTCACCGGGAGCACGAAGTGAGGAGGAAGGGCTTCCCGCTGCTGAGTCTTCACCCAAAAATGTAGATGTAGACACTCTCCAAGACAAACGGCACCCCAACTGGTCCCCCCCTGTCCAAGAGCAGGAGGCTGCCAACAAAGAGACAAAGACCTCCACGCCGTTCTCCAGTCCCATCGCGGCGCCTCTGTGTCTCCTGCCTCCGTTCCTCATGGAGGACGCAGATACCGTCATCGTGGCGTCTGAGGGAGAGACGGGGAAAGAGGGAAGACTCACGAAGGGGGATTCGCACGACACGGATGACGGGGAAGGCGGCGGCGGCGGCGGCGGCGGCGCCAAGACCCGGTTGTTCCGAGACCCCCTGCAGGACGACACGGGGATGTTTGTGGCCGAGCAGGTGGATTCATCCGACGACCGACTGAAGTCCATCTCCGCTGTCTTCAAGCAGGAGCTCAAGGACATCATCCTGTGCATTTCCCCCTTCATCACATTCAAAGAGGCATTTCTCCTCATGCCTGCTGGCATGCACTGCCCCAGCAGGGACTACTTCCCAGAGCAGGTACCTAGTTCTGTTTCTCCTTCAGTTCACGCTTACTGAATGAGACCTGCAACTAAAGATGATTTTCTTGATTAATTAATTCATTGTTTAGTCTATAAAATGTCAGAAAATCCCAATTCCTGCAAGTCTGATGTCTGTAAAATGTCTTCTTTTGGCCAAAACCTCCAAATATTCAGTTTATAATGATATTAAACAGAAAAAAGTATTACATCTTGATATTTCAGAGGCTGACGACACCATTTTTTAGGCTTTTTAATCTAAAAGATGACTTATTATCAGCCCCAGACTTATGCAGCAGAGTTTCCTTCACTTCTTCTGACTTCATCCCTGCTCATCTGTGCTTCCTCTGTCCCACAGGTCTACCTATCTCCCCTCCTCAACAAGGACTACAAGGAACTGGACGGACGCAGAAAGCGGCAGCTCCTCAAAGACTCCGCCCCCTCCGCTCTGGTCGGCGGACTGACCAACGGCGCCGCTCAGCCGAAGCCCATCCACGTCCTGCCCTCCCACAGCCTCACCAGCACCCGCATCATCGAGCAGCTGAGCGGCAGCCAGGACCTGGCCAGGATGGTGGCGGACTACAGAGCGAAGGGAGGTCGCATCCGACAGAGGGAGGCCAGCGACCCCTTCGGCGCCGCGCCGAGCAAGGCGGCGGACGCTCCGGTGAAGCCGCCGTCGTCGAGGGCCGACAGCGAAGAGGAGAAGCCGAGCAAACTGACCGACATGAGCTGGGCGCCCAAGGTGAGCGGCGAGCAGACAATTAATCATTAACTTCTTTTTATATGCAATTACAGTCAGAGTTACCGAAACAAGCATTCACTTCATCATAAAACTTTTTTTAAAACCTGCACACAGGAACGTGTGTCGCTCCACCTGCAAAGAAAATCTGCTCCATCGCAACAAAATGACATTATATATATATATTAGTAATTTATCAAGCAAAAATTATTTTCAGACTAAACATTATACATTTGAAGAAGTCACCTTGAGTTCTGAGAAATTGTGACAGGAATCTTTTAACAAAAATAGAAATGAGCTGGAGGTAAAACATGGAAATGTAACGATTATGTACATACAGTGAGATTAATATGAGATAATTCATGTTCATATACATGAGGTCAGTGGATGGGACGGTAAGATTTAAATTGGATACATACATGGATGATGCCAGTGTTTAAAAACAGTGTATTAAAACGTACAATATAATAATTTAAAGCCACAGTGGGCGTTCGTGTGTTCGTGTTATTGTTCCTGATGCCGTGTGACTGTAGTGTGTTCATCAGAGTGATGGCCGACGGTCAAACTTTAAGCTTTAAGGTGAAACTGCTGACAAACCGTGAAGTCTTAGTCTGTCTTTAAACATATCTTGAGCATCTACAAAACAATCTGCACTCCCATTTTGTTTTTATTTATATCTTCGCTCCTACTGAATATTTCCGGATGGTTTCTCCTCTGGCTTCTTTCCGGGTTTTTTTTTTCTAACCAGCACTGACTTCTCCACAATCATGACATATATGATATTTACTGTCACAAAAACTGCTTCACAAAACATCGTGAATGGTTAAAAACAGCCCAGAGTTAATTGCTGTTACGTAATCAAAGCTTTAGGAATAGTTATTCATATATAATTTAGGAGTGTTTGTTTTGCACCTGTCATTTCTTCAGAGCTCTGACTGGACTTGTGATGATCATCACGAAGCTCTGGTTGCTCTGAGTAACTGGAGCTGCTACCACCTGAGAGAAAAGAGTGTACAGGTCTTTATTTCCAATGTTATCTCCCTGCAAATGCATCTCCTGCTTTCCTACAGAGCATGTGTGTGTTTTGTTTATTTTAATATGTAGAATTAACTCAGAAAGGTAGTTTCTGCTAACCATATGTCTTGTTTCTGAACTTATCTGTAATTTTGCAGCATTTCGCTGCACTTTCCTGCAGGGCTTTTCTCCCCTTTTTTTAAAGCGCTCCTCCCTCTCAACTCCAGCTTTTTTTTTCTGTTTTTCTTCTTCTCCTTTTCACCCACGCTGTCCAGTTTTCCTCCACTCTGCTCTCTTCCCAACACTAAAAAGGACATTGTGTAGATGCGCATGTGCATGCGCGTCATGACGTGTGATGTCAGGCAGGGATCGCACCGTCAGGCTGAAGCTGGCGGTCGACAGTTCTGCATCTTTTTTGCGCTTTTTTAAATTTATTTTTTAACACTGAAATCCTCCCGATGTTCCCACTGGCCAGTCCGGCCCGGCACCCCCCAGCCCTGTTTACTCACCTATACGGGAAACCATGAGTCCGGTGTGTTCATTAAGTTGCTCTACTTTCATCTGACTTCACCTGTTTGTTGTTGTTGTTTTGTCGTTGTCCTCAGCTGGACTGTCTGAACCCCGTCAACCACCAGAGACTGTGTGTGCTCTTCAGCAGCTCGTCGGCTCAGTCCAGCAACGCGCCCAACCCCTGCGTCAGCCCCTGGTAAACCTGTTCACGTGGAGCGGATCGATGCAGGGTCTCATTCCTTCTTTTGGATGAATTTGTAGCCATTTTGTTTGTTGTCAGCAGGATCGTCACAATGGACTTCTACGGCAAGAATGACCTCTCCCTCGGTGTGTTCTTGGAGCGATACTGTTTCCGGTAAGATAAAAATAACAGTGGATTTAATGTATTTTTATGAAATTACATTGAGAAACGTAGTCACTAAATTGTAGCTAAATCATTTTTAAATGTGCACGGGAAGTGGAGGGATGTTATTTGTGAATATGTAGCTGTTAAGTCTCAGTTGAGCTGAGAGTAAGCCTCCCAGTTTGCTTTATAAAGTTGTGTGTGTGTGTGTGTGTGTGTGTGTTTCCTCCAGGCCGTCGTACCATTGCCCCAGCATGTTCTGTGAGACTCCCATGGTGCACCACATCCGGCGCTTCGTGCACGGCAGTGGTTGTGTGCAGATCGTGCTGAAGGAGCTGGACTCCCCCGTGCCGGGTTACCAGCACACGATTCTCAACTACTCCTGGTGCCGCATCTGCAAACAGGTCAGTGGCAACAAAAACATCATTTAAAATGTAGCGTGGAGTTTCAGGATCAATACCAAATGTTTTTATACATTTATATTTAAATCAACATCCGAGCTGAATGAATAAAGTGATGTGAAACAGTGAAGTCTGATCTTCTCAGTTTCGCTCGATCTCTGCCTTTTTTTTTTATTTCAAGGTGACACCGGTGGTGCCGCTGTCCAAGGACTCGTGGTCCATGTCTTTTGCCAAATACCTGGAGCTCCGCTTCTACGGCCACCAGTACACCAGGAGGGCTAATGCGGAGCCCTGCGGACACTCCATCCACAAAGACTACCACCAGTACTTCTCATACAACCAGATGGTGGCTTCCTTCAGGTCGGTCAGCTGTTGTCCTCTGTCCGTCATTCACCCGCCGCTGAATAAGACATTTTCGAGGTTCTATATAGGAGTTTTTTGAGTATTAATATAGCAGCAAACAACGTTTTGCTATGTAAAGACACGGTGGAGTAATGGAAAGTAAAGGGAAGAAAGTCTTCTTTGTTTTGGTAGCCTGTTCGTGCATACGAGTTCTTCCCTTTTGAAACTCTTGGTCCTCCTTGCGTTAGTGTGTCTAGAGAGTGACCTCCCACAATGCATTGCAAAAGCGAGAGAGTCTAGATCAAAGCGTCAATCGTAAGCTGCCCGAAGCATATTTTACTTGATGTTTTAAGTAGCTAGCGTTAGCAGGATAACTAGCCAGCTAATAATGATGTTACATTGATTCAGTTCACGCTGCAGATTGAAGAAATAGACGCTTATTATTATATTATTCTGCATCATGAGTACTTTTAGGTGTTTGTACTTTTAATCCAGGATGCTTGTAACAAACCTGTATGTAGTATTGCTATTTTTACTTCATCATTGCACTTCTTCCACTGGTGATACTCAAGCTGTCCCGCCTCCCTCCTTCTCAGCTACACTTCTGTGCGGCTGTTGGAGATTTGTCTTCCTCGTCCCAAGATCTTCATCAGGAACCTGGGACCGTCTAAAAGCAACCTGCAGCAGGACCTGAAGGATTTCACCCAAAAGTAAATCACAGAGCTCATCAGTCTGGATTCATTTATAACAGGTTAAAACACGCAGAAAGACGCCAGAGAAAACTGTACTTTGACCGTTAGATCCCATTGTGACGACGGTACTGTTCAAAAGAAACGAAAAGATATGAGGAGAACGACCACAGAGACATTAATATCATATAATATAATTTATTGGAAATCCGTCTTATTTGGATTCGGTTCATCCTCTGTGGAGCATGCATGTGCTCAGCATGTTTTCATTGCAACATGCCCAGTAGCTTTTGAAATGACTTTGAACATTTCCCCTGAGAGAGGCCTGCAGGGGTAAATATTGAGCCTGTGATTATCCACCGCTGATTTAATTAAGCTGTGGCCCATAGTTGTTGACATCTTGATATTGAGGGTAGGGCTGCAACTATTATTGATATTATTATAATCTGCCAGTTATTTTCTCAAGATTGTTGGTTTATTAAACGTCAGAAAACAGTGAAATAGGGTCCAATGCACGTCATCAGATGTCCTGTGTTTCGTCCAACAGTCACAAACTGAAGGAAATTGTGACAATGGAGAAACTGACAACAGAGAAAACTGGGTTTTTGCTTAAAAATAACTTTTGCAATTTAAAATGTATGATTTGGGGGCGATATGAATACGATTTACGTGACTTGAAATACTGAATTGTGGAAGATGTCTAAACGGCGTTCCCTGTACAAGATTAGACGGCGAGATTAGTGATTGAGAATTTCAGGCAAGAACTAACAGAAGAAATATAGAAATACAGCAATTAAACAAAGTGAGACAGAACGACAATACAAAAAGATGAAATTGAAATGCTCTGCAGTCCAAATTCATTTTTTTATATTTTCTTCTAATGCCTCAAGGCTAATCGTCTAAAGTAGAGGCGATCACAGCAGCTTCCTTCAGTGGATTTAGTTTCTTTGCACGTCACCTGACCACATGCTCTCTCTCCTCAGAGTGACCCAGGTGTACCTGGCCATCGACGACCGCCTCACCTCCCTCAAGACCGACACCTTCAGTAAGACGCGAGAGGAGAAGATGGAAGACCTCTTTGCTCAGAAAGACGTAGGTTTCTTCCAGCGTGACGGCACGTCTCTGGTTAGCTACGTGGCCTCATAGTGTGTGTGTGTGTGTGTGTGTGTGTGTGTGTGTAGATGGAAGAGGCAGAGCTGCGGAGCTGGATCGAAAAACTGCAGGTGCGCCTTCAGGCCTGCGCTCTGGATTCCCCGCAGCAGGTGCAGGCGGTTCTGGAGTCGCTGGTGATGAAGAAGCAGAGTCTGTGTGAGATGCTGCAGTCCTGGAACGGCAGGTCAGAGCCGCCATGTTTTATACGGGCAAGAAGGATATTCAGGGTCATAAAAGGGACATTGGTAGTTTATTAAGACGCCGATATTTCTGTCTTTATTTTTGTTTTGCACCATATTGATATTTTATATTTACACTTCGGGATAAACTACCTTATCTTACCGTACTTATCTTTAAAATGTGCAAATAGCGGTGACTTCTCGATGGTGGCGGGTGAGTTTGTGATGTAATTGTTCAACATCTTGTTGAGCTGTAAACGTGAATTCCTTTTGCAGGGTATTAAACCACCGTTTGACTCCTTCTTCTTCACGTACATGAGAGTACGTTGCTCTGAGATGGGCTCCTCACTCTGCTGCCTCTTTCCCTCCCAGGCTGCAGGACTTGTTCCAGCAGGAGAAAGGCAGGAAGCGTCTGTCCGTCCCTCCGAGCCCGGGGAGGCACCGACAGACCGCCGCGGCCGACGACAGCAAGGTCGGTAACGTCCTCACGACCGCGTGCGCTCGAGCAACCGGGTTTCACCGGCGACCTCCTGGCTTCAATGGCGTGTCATCAAGAAACATGTTGTTGTTTTTTTCTAACATGTCAAACTGTCAGTAGCATTAAATATCGTACCGTCTTAACACGTTTGTTTCAACGTGTTAAGCTTTTTTGAATTTCAATTTTTTTTATTTCTCAAATTTTAATTTCTAACATTTTAATTTCTAACATTTTAATAAAAAGGCTGTGGGCTCTCTCTCATACATTTATATTTAAACAGATACATTTAAATGTGACATCCGTGATCCAAAAATATGGTTCTAATATGTTTTGAAATATGCTACATATAAGTGTTTTTTTGGGATTTTAGAGTTTAGATCATTCTTCCAGTTTCCCCAAATCGTCTCTTGCACAGTAGTAAAGTGAATTTGGGGGTTTGTGACTGTCGATTGGAGACATTTGATGAAGTCACTTTGGGCTGGAGGACATTGTTTGGGGTATTTTCCCCTGTTTTATAAACAATTTGTTGGTTCATTGAGAAAATAATTGTTAGTTGCTGTCCCAAACAAGTTACTGAAGTTGTGTAGCCCGACATCAACTCATTGAAGTTTAATTTTATTCGTTTGTTTATTTATTAATTCAACAGAATACCCTGGACTCCTCGCCCCGTAACCCCTCGCCTGTGGTACAGAATGGTGACAAAGGTGAGTTTTCCGTCTCAGGCCTGAATCCGTCCTGGCTGATTGTCGCTGAGTGAAGAGCGATCGTGAAGCTGACGGCAGTTTGAATGTTCTTCCTCCCCGACAGAGGACCGCCATCTCTGCATACTGACCTCCACCTCCTCCTCCATGCTGCCGTCACCGGGAGAACCTGGAGCTGACCCCTTCACTCCTGTTCCCTCCTTCACCGAGCAGGACTCGGTCAGCCTCCCAGAAGGTATGTGCTCACACACACACACACACACACACACATACACATACACATACACACACACACACACACACACACACACACACACACACACACACACACACAACACCTGTCTCTTGCTGTCTAATCTGTTTACTCTTTGTGTGCTTGTTGTCAGACGTGTTTGACGGACACTTGCTGGGCTCCACTGACAGCCAGGTGAAGGAGAAATCCACCATGAAAGCCATCCTCGCCACTTTCCTGCCCGGCAACAGCTACAACCCCATCCCTTTCCCGTTGTGAGTGATGCATTCTGGGAGAGGCCCTGGTTGGGTACTCGCTGAGTGCTAAAAATGTATTCGCTAAATGCTCTTTAGACCTTTTTAAAGAGGACTTGTTGTCTTGTTCAGTTATTATATATTGACTTATTTAAACAAATTCACTTTCTATTAATTAATCATTATGGTTTTTTAATGACTGTTTGTGTTTTAAAGAAGCTGATTTTAGATGTTTTTTGATCAAATTACAAAAAGTGTTTCGTGCCACACGGTATTTTATATATATATATATATATATATATATATATATATATATATATATATATATTCACGATACCGAAATATTGCAATTTCTAATAAACTATCACGGCACCGTTTCACTTTGGACTAAATTTGTTTAGGTCGTATTTTTTTATAGAAAAATTATACTTTTTGTTCCATATCTTAATTATAAGTTTAATTAAATTGAGTGTTGTCCATTGCACTGTAGGCAGGTGTTACATCAGGAAATGAAAGAAATGTTAAATATCCAATGTTTCATCTGCATATCTTAAAATAATAAGAAATAGGAGTTTTTAAACGGAGCCCTTTTTAAAAAATTAATTCAACAAAACACACAAAAGTTCTCAAAACGTTATCTATAAACAACCAGTTGTACCAGAACTTGACCAGACATCCCCAAAAACATGTCAGCGCTTGACTTTTTTCTTTTTTATACTCGCTGCTTTCACCCATTTGGGTCAATACCAAAACTTGCTAAAGCTCATAACTCATGAGATATAAATGTGAGGATGGTCTCTGCTCTGTGTCGACAGCGACCCGGACAAACACTACCTGATGTACGAGCACGAGCGGGTTCCCATCGCGGTGTGCGAGCGGGAGCCCAGCTCCATCATCGCCTTCGCTCTCAGGTGACGACGCCTCCGCTCAGCACGCAGCTTACAAATAAATGTCCTTTGTTTGTTTGTTGTTTTCTTAACTCTGTGTCCCGTTTGGCCTCCCAGCTGCAAGGAGTACAAGACGTCGCTGGATGATCTGTCCAAGACGTCGAGCGCCGGCGGGGAGGAGACGCCGCAGGTCGTCAGGTACGCGGGAGTTTAACAACCAAAACACGTGATCGGTTTATAAAATGTGAAACTGTGATGTAGATTAAACTATCATCAACATGTCAAGTAGTGAAAATGTTCTCCTTTAGGGCTGCTTTCATAATATTCTGATAATGTTATATAAGAATATATATCTCTGAATGGGAAAAGTACTTTTAATAATTAAGTACATTTTGCTGTTAAAGGGACACTGCGGATCTGTGGATTATCTAGAGGAACTGCCTCATGATTTTTGGAAAATTAATTTTTGGGTTTGTTTTGAGCACCACAAGCCGAGTGCCACCTAGTTTATTATATTATATATTATATATAGAGAAGGCCGATATTTCCACAATAAGCAAACTCACACCAAAACAATCTAGATAGCATTACAGGTGAGAGGACTAATATGTATTTTTGATTTGGGGGTGAACTGTCCCTTTTAATACTTTTTACTTTGGTTAAATCTTTTTTGAGTTTAAGAGTTTTACTGTCAGGAATCGTGCAAATAGGTAATAAATTTTTTTTTTAAATGCACAAGTTGTTTCAAATAGATTTTAGTTTATTTTTAGCTGTAAATTTGCAGAAAACTAAAAAAAATCAACAAAGGAAGAAGGAATAAATGTGTTTTGGCAAAGTAAAGGCTCCAGTAGTTTTATTTAGTGTAACTTTATATAGAGAAGGCCGATATTTCCACAATAGACCAAAACAATCTAGATTAATAGATAGCATTACAGGTGAGAGGACAAATATGTATTTTTGATTTGGAGGTGAACTGTCCCTTTTTAATACTTTTTACTTTGGTTAAATCTTTTTTGAGTTTAAGAGTTTTACTTGTCACAAAGTATTGTTTTAACACTGCAAGGAATCGTGCAAATAGGTAATATTTTTTTTTTAAATGCACAAGTTGTTTCAAATATATTTTAGTTTATTTTTAGCTGTAAATTTGCAGAAAACTAAAAATAAATCAACAAAGGAAGAAGGAATAAATGTGTTTTGGAAAAGTAAAGGCTCCAGTAGTTTTATTTAGTGTAACTTTGAACTGTTCAGCCGATCATGTCGACTGATTTAAAGAACAAACGGGATGAGCCTGCTTTCTGTTGCGTGTCCTCCTCTGCAGTGCCGGGGAGAGTCGGACGAAGAGCAGCCCCCTCCGGCCCAGCGAGTCGACCTCGTCCCAGCAGAGCCGCACCAGCATGGAGACGGATCCCCTCAGTCAGTGTTCAGACAGCAACTTCTCTCACTGCGCATTTCAAACATGGAGGTGTGAAACGCTTCTCTCGTGTTCCTGTTTTGTGCAGAGGATGCTGACTCGGCAGATAAACAGAAGAAGCAGACGCTGAATCCACACGTGGAGCTGCGTGAGTACATTCAAAAGTACCTTCAAAGTACTTGAAAATACTCTGTTGTAAAAGTCCTCCATTCAAAATGTTAGTTAAGGAAATGGATGCAATCAGGACTTAGTGTCCCCTGTGACTGTTATACCAATACATGTTATATCATTAGATTTGTATTACTCATGCATTCATACAAAAGCAGGATTTTATTGATGGAGTTTTCTCCGTTTATCGATTGATTGTTTGGTTTGTAAAACTTCTGAAAATAAGAAATGACGTCATAATTACCCAGAGTTCAACTTCAAAATGTTTGTTTTGTCTCACTAACCTCGACGTTATTATGAATAAATTAAATGTGTTTATTTATTGAAGGAAAAGCAGAACATTGTCTGGGTTTCTGGAGGGTATAAAATAAGATAAAATAATCCTTTATTAGTCCTGTGGTAGGGAAATATACAGGATTACAATAGCAAAGGGTAAAGTGCAACAAAATGAGTTAAACAATAATAGTTTCCAGTTCATTTTTAATCAACAGAGCGTTTCAGTTGTACAGCTGTAGAAACTGTTTGGTAGTTTAATTTATAACAAACATCATATTTTATAAGTTCTTCATATGTTTTGAATGCAAAAATCTAGTAAGTAAAAAGTACAATATTTCCCTCTGAGATGTAGTGGAGTAGCATGAACAGATAAGACCTCAGGTGAAGTAAAAGTACCTCAACTTATTTGCAAATATTTGCAAAATTAATGCGAACCTTCGTCTGTTGTGGAATTTGCAGAATTCTCCGACGCCAACGCCAAGTTCTACTGTCGGATCTACTACGCCGAGGAGTTCCACAAGATGCGCGAGGAGATCATGGAGAGCACGGAGGAGGACTTCGTCCGCTCGCTGTCCCACTGCGTCAACTGGCAGGCGCGCGGGGGGAAATCTGGAGCCGTGTTCTACGCAACAGAAGGTTGTAAACATAAAATATCTCAGATAGATGTCACTCAGTCACAGTGAAACAGAGGGAGAGGCGTCCTGAGCTCCAGTAATGCGACATATTTCTGGTTATAATGTACATATTATTAAATGTTCATGAGCATTATTGTTGTTATATTGCTCTACTTGCAGTCAAATGTGATGTTTACATGATGGGAAGTCTTTTAGAGACAGAAAATAAATATATATAGATGCCCAGAATAAATACTTTAGAATATTCACTTCACCTGAGTATTATCTGTCTTCAAATGATTTACGGTGTACGTGTATTTGCTGGGTCACAGGTTTGTGTTTGACTCTTTTCAACCCAGAATCAGAATCAGGTTTATTGCCAGGTAAGTTTTTACAAACAGGGGAATTTACATTTATATTTTGGGGGCACAAAAAAAAAAAAAGAAGAAGAAAAAAGTCGAGAATCATGAATACAAAAAGGGATTTATCATGAAAAATATACGTTTTTAAACTAAAAGAGCCGTGCAATGTTTAAACCAAAGAGCAAATGTACACCTTTTAAAGAATATGTGCAACCTGCAAAGATGATAATCCAAAAATGTGTCCTTTATTTTCCTTTTTCTCTCAAACATCCTGCAACATGACGCTTCAAAACATACGTCAATTTCCTCAAATCTGTCACTAAAGTCCAACCTGGACTCGAGCATGAACTGATTAGAATTTGGAGGTCAAAGGTCAGCCATAAATCAAGCATTTGTCTACTAATTAGGAAATAGGTGATGACATTTTGGTCAGACTGGTCGGCGGAGGCATTAAAACGTGAGGCTTTTATTCTAGTTTTAGCTTAGAATTGATTTTCTCTATATTTTTGTATTATTGTCAACAATGTGTTGGTTTATAACGGGAACCGTCCTCTCCTCTGTGCCAGATGACCGGTTCATCCTGAAGCAGATGCCCAGGCTGGAGGTCCAGTCCTTCCTGGACTTTGCGCCTCACTACTTCACCTACATCACCGGAGCCGTGCAGCAGAAAGTGAGCGCCACAAAGGGACGTTTCTTTTTTTTTTTTTAAAGGGGTCGAGTAGCGGAGTTTAAATAAATAACAAACTACTTTTGTAACGCAGCGACCGACAGCGCTGGCGAAGATTCTGGGTGTTTACAGGATCGGTTACAAGAACTCCCAGAACAACACGGAGAAGAAGCTGGACCTGCTGGTGATGGAGAATCTCTTCTATGGACGCAAGATGGCGCAGGTAACACAAAGTACTACACAGCACCAAAGTACGCAGGTAACACAAAGTACTACACACTACCAAAGTACGCAGGTAACACAAAGTACTACACACTACCAAAGTACGCAGGTAACACAAAGTACTACACAGCACCAAAGTACGCAGGTAACACAAAGTACTACACACTACCAAAGTACGCAGGTAACACAAAGTACTACACACTACCAAAGTACGCAGGTAACACAAAGTACTACACAGCACCAAAGTACGCAGGTAACACAAAGTACTACACAGCACCAAAGTACGCAGGTAACACAAAGTACTACACAGCACCAAAGTACGCAGGTAACACAAAGTACTACACAGCACCAAAGTACGCAGGTAACACAAAGTACTACACAGCGGGGATCATCATATGTTTGTAGCGTCTCTGTCTGAGAACCATGTATCTCTAAAAAAGAGATAAATAGTTTTTATATATTTATATTTGTATATATATATTTTATATTTAGATCATTTTTATTTGTATATTTGTGTATATTTATATTTTTTAGATATATAAAAAAATATAAATATACACAAATAAAAAATATAACAAATATAAGAAAATTATATAAATACATATATATGTATTACATTTTTTTTTAATATATATATATATATATATATATATATTTTTTTTTATTATAAATATTTTACATTTATGTTTTTTTTATTTGTCTATTTTTATATTTATATTTTTTTTTTTATATATACACAGTATATGTGATACAAATAATTCTTTCTCATTTCACAAAAAAACTCAAAATACAGTCTAAAATTGGCAAATGTATCACTTAAATCAGAAATCTTGAAATTTCAGTTTTTACCAGAATGTATAGCAGTCAAATATGTCAAAAAAAAATGCTTTTGGGAGGAATTAAAAAGGGTGTCAGGCAGTCTGAAGGTCCTGGGAAATGTTGCTTAATTTAAGGTCTGTATATAAAATGCCTTGTAGTTAAACCTCTAATTGCAGAAATTTAGAAGTGTTTGGGTCTTTCTATGTTCCAGTTTTTCACTTCTTTTTTTCTCCCTAAACTTGACGTTAAAACATCCTCAGACTTTCTTTTGAAGTTGATAAAACTTGATCTGTGACCTCGTCCCCTGCAGGTGTTTGACCTCAAAGGTTCCCTGAGGAACCGCAACGTGAAGACGGACTCGGGGAAGGAGAGCTGCGAGGTGGTTCTGCTGGACGAGAACCTCCTGAAGCTGATCCACGACAACCCGCTGTACATCCGCTCCCACTGCAAGGCCATCCTGCGCGCCGCCATTCACAGCGACGCCTACTTCCTGTCCAGCCACCTCATCATCGACTACTCCCTGCTGGTGGGGCGTGACGACGCCACCGACCAGCTGGTGGTCGGGATCATAGGTGAGGAGGAGGAGGAGGAAGAGGAGGAGACGTCTGTTAGGTTTGAACTGGTTTAACTGGTGATGTCTCCTTTCCCTCTCTGCTGCAGATTACATCAGGACCTTCACCTGGGACAAGAGACTGGAGATGGTCGTCAAATCCACCGGAATCCTGGGAGGTCAAGGTGAGTCTTAAAGTGATAGTTTAAAGTTGAAAGTGGTATGAAGTACTTATATACCAGTCAGTGGTTGTATGAAGTACTTATATACCAGTCAGTGGTTGTATGAAGTACTTATATACCAGTCAGTGGTTGTATGAAGTACTTATATACCAGTCAGTGGTTGTATGAAGTACTTATATACCAGTCAGTGGTTGTATGAAGTACTTATATACCAGTCTAATGCCGCTTCGTGTCTTTAATGTTGTGTCTCTAATACCGCTTTGTATCTCTAATGCCGCTTCGTGTCCCTAATGCCGCTTCGTGTCTGATGCCGCTTCGTGTCTTTAATGTTGTATCTCTAATGCCGCTTCGTGTCTGATGCCGCTTCGTGTCTCTAATGCCGCTTCGTGTCTGATGCTGCTTCGTGTCCCTAATGCCGCTTCGTGTCCCTAATGCCGCTTCGTGTCCTTAATGCCGCTTCGTGTCCTTAATGCCGCTTCGTGTCTCTAATGCCGCTTCGTGTCCCTAATGCCGCTTCGTGTCTCTAATGCCGCTTCGTGTCTGATGCTGCTTCGTGTCCCTAATGCCGCTTCGTGTCTCTAATGCCGCTTCGTGTCTCTAATGCCGCTTCGTGTCCCTAATGCCGCTTCGTGTCTCTAATGCCGCTTCGTGTCTCTAATGCCGCTTCGTGTCTCTAATGCCGCTTCGTGTCTCTAATGCCGCTTCGTGTCTCTAATGTTGTGTCTCTAATGTTGTGTCTCTAATGCCGCTTCGTGTCTAATGCCGCTTCGTGTCTGATGCCGCTTCGTGTCCCTAATGCCGCTTCGTGTCTCTAATGCCGCTTCGTGTCTAATGCCGCTTCGTGTCTCTAATGTTGTGTCTCTAATGTTGTGTCTCTAATGCCGCTTCGTG